>JASDQU010880518.1:0-19793 GCA_032191745.1 Picea mariana
CTTAGCCAATTTATGAGTCAACCAAAACATACACACTGGATAGCTGCAAAACACGTATTGAGATACTTGCAAGGTACAATTGGTTATGGTTTGAGATATGCAGCTAATGTGGACCTAAGCTTGGAAGGATATGCCGATGCAGACTGGGCAGGAAGTGTAGTAGACAGAAAAAACCTCTCAGGTTGTTGCTTCACCTTAGGATCAACCATGGTTTCCTGGTGTAGCAGAAAACAAAGCTCTGTAGCTTTAAGTACAGCGGAGGTAGAGTACATTGCACTAAGTGTGGCAGTTCTTGAAGCAGTATGGCTTCGCAAACTCTTGACAGACTTGTTCGATCATGAGATGGATCCGACTACTATTCATTGTGACAACCAGAGCTGTGTAAAGCTCTCCGAGAACCCAGTGTTTCATGACAAATCAAAACACATTGAAATCAAGTATCACTATATCAGAGACATGGTGCAGAGAAAGACAGTACACGTGCAGTATCTTTCTACTCATGAACAAATTGCAGATATCTTCACCAAATCACTTGCCAAAACAAAGTTAGAGTATTTCTGTGAGAGACTTGGCCTGGTGGAAAATGCCTCCCTAGCTGAGAGGGAGTGTTGATGATTGCAGCTATGTGAGACATTCTCTAGCTTACAAACCTATGAGGTGTGGATCATTGCAGCTATGTAAGTCTTTCTCTTAGCTTACAAACCTGAGAGAAAGCCCCTCAGAAGGGTACGTGGTTCCTGCTTGAGACAGAGCTAGGAATGTAGAGATGACCTCCTCCATTTAGAGAGTTTAGAAGAACTCCAAATGATTATCCAGTGGGAAAGGCGATCTGTTGAGTTGGACGTGCCTGTGGTTGAGGACAAGGTGAACGTGTGAAATCAAAACACATTGAAATCAAGTATCACTATATCAGAGACATGGTGCAGAGAAAGACAGTACACGTGCATTATCTTTCTACTCATGAACAAATTGCAAATATCTTCACCAAACCACTTGCCAAGACAAAGTTCGAGTATTTCCGTGAGAGACTTGGCCTGGTGGAAAATGCCTCCCTAGCTAAGAGGGAGTGTTGATGATTGCAGCTATGTTAGGCATTCTCCAGCTTACAAACCTGTGAGGTGTGGATCATTGCAACTATGTAAGTCTTTCTCTCAGTTTACAAACCTGAGAGAAAGCTCGTAAGAAGGGTACGTGGTTCCTGCCTGAGACAGAGCTAGGAATGTAGAGATGACCTCCTCCATTCAGAGAGTTGAGAAGAACTCCAGATGATTATCCAATGGAAAAGGCGATCTGTTGAGTTGGACGTGCCTGTGGCTGAGCACAAGGTGAACGTGTGAAATCCCAAAGTGTTGGGTGCATTGTCATGTGAACAGAAATGAAGATGATGTATTAGCCTCTTCCAAGCAGCAGAGTTGACGAGAAGACTCCAGATGATTCTCCTGTGTGAGGCAGCGGGAAAGAAGATCTGTAGAGTGGACGTGCCTGTGGACAAGCACAGGTGAACGTGTGAAGATTTGGTTCATCTGTGTAATGCAGTGAACCAAAAATATGACATCCCTATGGATGTGCCCCTAGTGGATGATCACTAGTGGGTGTATCAGATCCTTTGCTATATATTGATCAAGAGTCTGACCTGCCTGTAACCCTAATTGTTATGTAAAGGGTACAGGTCGGCCCCACCTTAATGTGATTAATAATAAATGTAAAAGATAATTAATCTGGATAATATTAATTATAATAATAATAATAATAATTATTATTATTATAATATGACTTAGAGAGGTCGGCCCTGTTAAGCCAATAGACACTTCAGTTGATAGGACAAGTCTAATATAAGTAAAGGGAAATTCCCCATTGTGGAATCATATCATTCAAGTGAGTTTGGGAATTTCAGCAAGTACATTTACTTGGGATAAGTGCACACCTCTCTTGGGAGCTAGTCTTCTAGGGTTTAAGCACCCTCTTGTGTGCTAGGTCTTTCTTGGTGGTGAAGGTCTTTCTCTTGAAGAATATAGCAAAGGATTTTGCTGGGTTTTCTTCCCTTGTTGAGAAGGGTTTCCCTTGATAATTCTTGTGTTCTTGTGCATGGTGTTTCTTCTTATGATCTTGGTTGCTACAACATTATTGTTTATTGTTAAGTGAAATGCTAAAATGGAATGAACTTCATGCTTAACCTAGCTTATGAAAAATCAACAGATCATGATCCCCAAAAAGTTAAAGAGAGGAACAGACCTCTGTGGAAGTATGTCACAAAGCTTACTGGAGGGAAAGGGGGTGGAACAGGAAAATTTATGTGCCACCATTGTCATATAGAATACACAGGTTCCTATACCCGTGTGAGAAAGAACCTATGTGTGTCTATGTATTGGGATGAAGGTAAGAATATTGGAATCAAAACCTGTGTGAGAGTGGATCCTGAAAAAAGACTCAAATACCAAAGGGAAGAGCAGGTAGCACAAAACAAAGCCAACAAACCAAAGGTTGAACATCATAATACACAAAGAATGTTCAGTGGTCGAGTTGCATCTGCCCATGGTAGTGCATTCCCTCCTTCGCCTTCACGTAGAACACTATCAGATTTCCTTGACCAAGGTTGTAGAGATGATGTGGATGCAAAAATTTTCAGGGTTCTCTATGCATGTGGTATACCATTCAATGTTCTTCGCTCACCATATTGGCATGAAATGGTCCAAGCCATCAATGGTGCCCCTAACGGATATAGGAGCCCTGGGTATGACAAAGTTAGAACCTTGGGACTTGACATGGAAAGAGCCAAAATCCAAGGTGCTCTAGGAAATTTTACAAATAATTGGAACCGACATGGGGTATCAATTGTATTTGATGGTTGGACAAATGTGAAAGGTAGGCCATTGATAAATATTCTTGGTGTGTTTGCTAGTGGTGCGATCTTCCTTTCAACCCATGACTACTCAAATCGCTACAAGACATGTATTAATATTACAGAGGCCTTGCTTAAAACCATTCAAGAGATTGGGCCCTACAATGTCATTCAAGTCATCACTGATAATGTTGCTAATTGTAAGGTAGCAGGAGCAATCATTGAAGATAGGTACCCCAATATATTTTGATCGGGGTGTTTGGTTCACACAATGAACCTTTTGATGCATGATATCATTAAAATGAAGGACCATGATTATAGATGGATTGGTGCTTTATACAAGAGAGGGAAGAAGATGATAAGATTTATTACCAATCATAGCATGGCCCACTTCATTTTTCGCAATCACTCCAAGTTGGAGTTACTAAAGATTGCAAAGACCAGATTTGCTAGCTATTATCTCACCTTCAGGCGCCTCTTGAAGGTAAGAGAGCCATTGGCTAGTATGGCCTCGAGTGATTCATGGCAGGATCTAAAAGACAGGGTTACATCTGCATCTGAGAGAAGTGACTTTCAGGAGGTGGAGGACACAGTTCTTGATGGCCATTTTTGGCAACAGGTTCGGTATATTCTACAGTTCACCATACCCATTTATAGTATGATTCGGTTTGCAGATACAGATCAACCGGTGATTAGAGAGGTGTATGAGTAGATGGATAGCATGCTAGGCCAAATCAAAGACATTGTTTAGCTGAGGGATGCGATCTTGTATGATCATATCCATAAACATGTGGTCAAAAGGTGGGATAATTTGAATGTTCCACTACATGCCCTGGCATATGTCCTTACCCCAAAATATTATTCTTCATCTTGGTTGGCCCAACCAGCACCTGGGGGTGGAGAAAGGAGAAAACCACACACAGATCCAGAGATGCAAAATGGATATATGCTTGCATTGGACAAGTTGGTACTTGATGAAGAGGAGTGTGCTCAAGTACGAAGCGAATTGAGCAAATACATCAGTGAGCATGGAGTCTTTGGTAACTTGCATGCAACCAAAGATCGAGACAGGATGGGTTCTATCGAATGGTGGAACATGTATGGCTCCTCTGCCAAGAATTTGCATAAATTGGCAGTGAAGGTGCTTTCTCAGGTTGTTAACACCTCTTGCAGAGAGGTGTTGGAGCACCTATACCTTCATCCACAGTGTAAAGAGAAACAACTTGAATGCAGACCGGGCTGAAAGCTTGGTTTATGTGCATTACAACTTGAGGTTGTGGTCGCATTATTGTGATGCAGGGGAGGAGAGTGCTTTATATAACTTTAAAATAGATATGAATTGGGACAACAATCCAGAGGAGACTAATCTGGAGGATGGAGCCATTGTTTTAGAACGCTTGGAAGAGGAACTTTTGGGTGATCGTGATGGTGATCATATTCCTGGAGGAGACATGCCACCCCCATCCACTAGCGGTGTTGCAAATTCAACAATTTTACCTTTATTTTCACAACGTCTATTGTCACGTGGGGGCCATTCAGTTGTTGGTCGTGTTCCACGATCACTTCCACCTGTTCCTACTTCTCTTCAAAGACCACAGGATAAGAAACTAGAAGTTTCTCGTGGCAAGAGGAAAACTTAGAGAATAGTACATAGTACTTGCTACTATATACTAGATCTCTTTTTTTGTTTCATGTTTAGAAGTAGTCTCTAGATTCTAGAACTTAGTACTTTGTCTTGAGTCTTGACTCTTTATTATGGCTTATTTTGTAAACAATGAAGTTATGAACTTATGAAGTTTGAAGTTGAACATTATATGACAGTTTACCTTTGAAGTTTGAAATTTGAATTTTGAAGTTTTGAAGTTTGAAGTTTGAACTATTCAATGAATCTTACAACTCTTTGGTAATGAATATGATGCTCTAGAGTCTAGACTCTATTTCATTTTGTGGTTGATATCTTTTACAATCTATTGATGACAAATGTTTATGATTGATGTTATATGTGTACTAAATGGTTGATCGTTGATGCTTTAATGATCATGATTCATCACTAATCAATTAGTTAAGTGATCTTATATCTATGTTTTCATGTTTTTTGCAATTGATTCAACATTCTGCATGTTTTTTTTTATATATATGCATCAAAATATATATTTTTTATGTATTATATAAAAAACGCTCTCGAAATGCTCCCGCTCCCGTAAATTTTTGAAAATTGACGCTCCCGCTCCCCGCTCCCAACAGCCTTGGTTCATAACTTCATTGTTTACGGAATAAGCCATAATAAAGAGTCAAGACAGTACTAAGTTCTAGAGACTACTTATAAAAAGGAAAAATAAAAAGAGATCTATATTATCAAGTACAAAGTACTATGCTCTAAGTTTTCCTCTTGCCACGAGAAACTTCTAGTTTCTTTTCTCGTGCTCTTTGAGTTTGAAGAAGAGGAGTAGGTGGAACTTGGAAGTGTTTGTGGAACACAACCAACGGATGAATGGACCCCACGTGACAATGGACGTTGTGAAGATAAAGGAAAAATTGATGCATCCAGAACATTGCTAGTGGATGGGGGTGGCAAGTCTCCTCCAAAAATATGATCACCCAAAAGTTCTACTTCCAAGCGCCTAAAACCATGGCTCCATCTTGACCAAAATATATTGGGGTATTTATCCTCAATGATTGCTCTTGTTGCCTTACAATTAACAACATTATCAGTGACGAGTTGATTAACATTCTAGGGCCCAATCTCTTGAATGGTTTTAATCAAGGCATTTGCAATATTAATACATATCTTGTAGCGATTTGAGTAGTCATAGGTTGAAAGGAAGATCACACCACTAGTAGACACACCAAGAATATTCATCAATGGTCTGCCTTTCACATTTTCCCAACCATCAGATACAATTGATACCCGATGTCCATTCCAATCCTTTGTAAATTTTCCTAGAGCACCTTGGATTTTGGCTCTTTCCCTGTCAAGTCCCAAGGTTTTAGCTTTGTCATACTCGGGGCTCCTGTATCCTTTAGGGGTACCATTGATGACTTGTAGCATTTCATGCCAATATGGTGAGCGAAGAACATTGAATGGTATACCACATGCATAGAGAAACCTAAATTTTTTTGCATCCACATCATCTCTACAACCTTCGTCAAGGAAATATGACAGTGTTTTACACCCTGAAGAAGAAGGAGAGAATGCACTAGCATGGGGGGATGCAGATCGACCAATGAACATCCTTTGTGCACTCTCACGTTCAACCTTTGGTCTTTTGGATTTGTTTTTTGTTGCCTCCTCTCCCATTTAGTATTTGACTCTGTCTTCGAGTGGCACGCTCACACAAGTTTTGACTCCTATACTCTTACCTTCATCCTAGTACATAGTCCCACACATATGCTTTCTCACACGGGTATAGGAACCTATGTATTTTGTATGACAATGGTGACATGTAAATTTTGTGGTTCCACCCCCTTTACCTCCCCCAAGCCTTGTGACATACATCCACAGAGGTGTGTACTTCTCTTTGGATTTTTGGGGATCATGATCATCACTATCATTTTCATTGTCTTCATCCCCTTCCATTCTTTCCTCCTCTCTTTGGTATGTGTTGTCCACTTCTATTTCTTCGTCACTATCATGGTTATTTCGACGTGAACTTCCCACCACCACCATCAAAATAAAAGATGGAACCAAAATGACATACCACATTGACATCATCATCATGATTGTTGAATCTTGATAATAACTTGCTACCTGCAATAGAATGATGGAGGAGAAATGGGAAAGAGTAAGAGAAGAAAACATTCAAATATTCAACATAGCATAATATACTAGTTTACAACAAATGGATTTTATTTATTTTTAAACAAGAAACAAGAACGAGCTTAAGAGCCTATCTCTTTATCTCTCTAATGGTGGTTGAATATGACTATGGTAGCCTTCAATCTCCCTTCTAAGCTCTCACAAATGGAAGCCTTCAATCTTTCTTCCAAGCTCTCCAATCTCCTTATGGAAGCCTTCAATATTCCTTCCAAGTTCTCCAATCCCTTCCAAGCTCTCAAATCTCCCTTCATTCTCCTTCAATCTTCCCTCAATCCCATCAAGAACTAGCAAGAACCCTCTCAAAACCCTCCTAGCAAAGATGAGTGAAATGAGAAATAGAATGAGAGAAAAATGGAGTGAATCAGTGTTTTAATCCCTTAGAAACCCTAGTCATACCTTTTCCTCTCTTATGGAACCTTGTCTTGGTTCCCACTCACTCCCAAAACAAAAAAAGAATACCCTCTCTTGCCTCACACGCGCGGATTGAAGGGGAGTCCTTAGGGAGCATTTTTTTAATGGAGGGAGCGCTCAGGGAGATTAAGCTCCTTGGGTAGGGAGCGAAATTCTCCCTGGCTCAGGGAGCACGATTCCTAAACGCTCCCTTTGGGAGCGTGATTCGGGAGCGAGGACGTGGGGGGGGGGGGCGCACTGCCCCACAGCATAGGTGTTGATCATCCTTGGTTGTATTATAGTGGACCCAGAGGAGATAGCTTACTTATGGATTGTTATACCTTGGCTTGATGCTTAAGTGGCACATTTCCTTAGGAGGTTAGATTCCTATGTTGCATGGTGGCATTCTTCATAATGCACACATGGAGGGCTTGGTTGCTTGCTTGGGGGGATAACTCATTTGGAGGAGCATTGGTGCATTTAGGAGGAGGGAATATGGAGGGCGTTGCTTGCTTGAGAGCACAACTCATTTAGAGGAGCGTTGGGGCACTTAGGAGGAAGGTGTTGAGCCTTAGGTTGCATGGGATCACTTGGTTCCTTACATGACTTGTGGATGGATGCTTGGGTTGAACAATGTTCATGGAGGTGTGGTGGACCCAGAGGAGTGCATGGCTTAGGAGGTAGCATTGGAACATTAGAGACCCATGAAGAGGAGCATTGAACCCTTCTTGTGGAGCACTTATCTCGAGACCCTTGCTTGATAGACGTGCATACCTTGGAGCTTGACATGTGTCACTTCACATGTGGACCTGTCTAGTGATTTGTTAGGTTGCTTGTTTGTGGACCTTGTTCACTTTATTATTGTTGGCCTCCATCACCTTTCATATATATAAAGGTATGACTTTTTTTTTCATTTATCATATCGATAATCATATTGATCACATACTTATATTAGAGATGTGAGAGCTAGAACGAACTTGTCTCTTTCATATGTAACTCTTATTCATTCTACTTTGCTCTCTTGTCTAGAGCACTAGGGTTCTTGTGTTAATGCAAACAAAAGGTTAGGGCTAGGATTTTCTCTAAGAATACAAGGAAGCTAGGGTTTGGGAGAAACCTTAGAAGAGCAAAGGGAGCACTTTTTCTTGTGGTTCTTCTCAGAAAAAAGACTAGGGTTTTGTGGCATTAGAAACCCTAGTACTACCATGAGTGCTTGATGTGGAGAAGATAGTGGAAGACTACCTTGTTTTCTCTTGTACACTTTTGTAATGCAAGTTTAGGTGCCAAAGAGGGCTTGGCAATGTGTATACATGCTAGTGGTGGATCTTTGGTGTTTCAACCGGCCTTGGTTGGGAGTGATTCCTAGCTAGGAGTTGGTGGCTAGAGTTTTCTATTTATGGTGGATGCACTAACTAGGATTTGGAGAGCATGACTTGTACCAGCTTGTATTAGGCTATTGGTGTGTTCTTGTAACTTCATCTTATGTATATATGAAGCATGCTTTGCTGTTCAAACTTTGTGTACTTGTAGATCTGATTTTCAACTTATATTCTCATGATGATTGAGTAGTTTATAGAGCTGGTTATGCATGGTGATTTTACATAACAATGAACAGATTTTGTTAAGTGATTTGACAAATATATAGAAACTAAATGGGCAGATTTATGGTGGTAATAAATCTGCTGTAAGTCTGTAAGAAGTTATTTTCAGTTATGTTTTATGTTAGGATTTTGTGCCTTAAAAGGCTGGAAGAATATTTTCCTTGAAGGACATTTGTTCAATGTTTGTTTCTTAGGCTGCCTTGTGTATTTGGTTGGACAGAAATGATATATACTATTGTAATTTATATATCAGATTTATCCCTAAGGCTGATAGTTTATAGAAAATAGATTTGGGAGCTTCAACAGTGAGGTGAAATTTTTGAAATTTCTGAATTTGCATTAAGAGGCGATTCTCAAAATTCTCACAAATCCTTTGAAGTTTTCCTTGGAAATGAGAAAACTAAAATAGTAAAGCTCAAAATCACAGAAATAAAGAGCCAAAAGCACAAAAATAGTGGTGGCACCTACAAACGTGAATATATGGAGAAAGAGCTTGTCAGATTTTGCTTTGAAATAAGGAAACTAAAACAGTGCAGAAATTAAGAGCCAACGACATAGAAATAGTGGGGGCACCTACAAACCCGAATACATGAAGGAAGAGCTCTTCAAGGAAAAGTTTGTTTTGATTAGATAATTAAAGTAATACAAATTAGGGGGAAACTCCTATTTATACAAAAAGAGAGAAATATGATTCCAAACTTAAAAGAGAGAAACCCAAACTTAGAAGCCCAAGTTACTAATAAGGGTAATTAGGCCCTTATTACAATCATTGAAATATTATATCATTTAATCCCCTCCTATTACAATCCTACTTTTGAATTGATTAATACATTTTCATCTCTAACAATGCGCACCGCACCTCTTTTCTCTCCTGTTTCCCACTAGTCATTTCACTCATTTGGCCATAGCTTCTCTCCATGCATCGATCGTTGGGAGTTCACTATTATCACATTTGCTGGAGAGTTTTCGGGATCCACTCTCCAAATTCAATGCTCTATTAAATACCTCTTCATTGGTAATTGGGGGGTGGATTGGAGAGGGACACCATCAGCTTGTGTTGTGCTCGGTCAGCAATTCTTGCAGAAAACATTTTTTTAATAACCCAATCATTAGATCACATGCCAATTTGGAAGCTTTCATTTAGCAGTCCAAATGATGGGTTTGAACTTTGAAGCTTATTGTTGCATTTATACTTGCCAAAACAGTAAATTCAATGATCAATTAAATACCTCGTCATAGGTTATTTGGGGGGTGGGTGTGGAGAGGAACACCATCAGCTTGTTTTTGTGCTTGGTCGGCAATCCTCGCAGAAAACATTTTTTTAATAACCCAATCATTAGATCACATTCCAATTTGAAAGCATTCATTTAGCAGTCCAAATGATGTGTTTGAAGCTTATTGTTGCATTTATACTGCCAAAACAGCATTTGATGTGGGCGCCCCCTTTTCTTCGAATAAACAAGCTTCCTTAGTAATAAATTATAATAACAAAATATCTACAGTGATGGGTTTTTAAGAAAAATTCAGGCCACAAACTCAGCAACCACAAGCGCTAGCAAAACTGAAAAACGGGCTGGATAATTGCTAAAACCCCCAAATGTCTTAAACTGTCTTCATACTGATGTAGGCCCCTTTACATTACAAACTCCTTGAAAGCATTTGATATAGGTCCCTTTACAGTACAAAGGTTTGAAATGCCAATTGAGATTTATGTTTCTATCAATGGGACCTTATGATAGATTGGTAGGTAATCTTCATGTCATGTAAACTGCCTTCATACTGATGTAGGTCCCTTTATATTACTAACTCCTTGAAAGTATTTGATATAGGTCCCTTTACAGTACAAACGTTTGAAATGCCAATTGAGATTTATGTTTCTATGAATGGGACCTTATGATAGATTGGTATGCAACCTTCATGTCATGTTGGAACCAAATAGGGTATCCCCCTTCTACAATATAGAGAAATGCATTTGGAGATGATTCAAGAAGCAGATGGGTACTTTTAACACTGATAGACCGATAGTTTTTCACTTTTTTATGAAGCCATCTATATATTATTGCTTCTTTGTTGATAACATACTTTTTAAGGTTTATGTTTACAAAACTAAGGCTACGGACATGTCTCTGCTACTTTCTTTAGTGCATACTATCATTTTTGTGTAATTGTTCTAACAAGGCCTACGAAGGGACAAGCATAGGACATTTCTATAATGTTTTATTACCTTTTCCTTCCTTCTGTCCTTTCTATTGCCTGTAAGTTGAAATTGTGTTTAAGAGAAGCATATAGGGCTATGGAACATTGCTCCCTACTAGATTTCCTCGGTAGAGAATAGGTTGACCTTTAATGTTAGAGGCATCCATCCACGGGAGACCTGCATTATGGTCTATTAAAGTGTGTTTAGGAGATATATATAGGGCTATGGAACATTGCTCCCTACTTGACCTTTAAGAGGCATCCATCCACAGGGGACCTGCAGGCTATTGAATTGTGTTTAGGAGATGCATATAAGGCTATGAAACATTGCTCGCTACTAGATTTCCTCGATAGATAGTAACTTGACCTTTAATGTTAGAGGCATCCATCCATAGGAGACCTGCATGACGGGCTATTTGTTGTGGTTTTCCCCTTGCCCAAGAGAATGAATTTCAAGCACAGATGCTAATAAACGATCACTTTCTGTCAAATAATGAGCCTAATGGTCCTAAGCTAATTCAATAGGTCAAATGGCATGTGTAGTTTTTGTCTCCAGTATCGGTTTCTATAGGTAAATGGCTCAAAAATATGAATAATTCGGGACTCCCATAATTTGAGATTTCCCAGTATCATTTTCTCAAATGGAGGTTTTCTGATGCGAAGGTATCAAAGTTTAGCTCATTTGCTATATTGGTTCTTTCGATATATTGTTGTGGTGTAGAGGCAGGTCTTCATCCCGAAGAGGCTTACACGATGGCCTGTTATTTCAGTGGTAGAGCACACCCCTGATAATTGTGTCATCGTGTCTGGGCTGTGAAGGCATTTGGCCACATGGATACTTCAAAGCGCCAGGATGATACACTTTCAACATTGGAGGCTACTCGATCCATACAAGTTTGTTCAAGATATCCCTTGGGCACCTCTTCTCTAGAAATCCTCAAAATGGTGTGAAAAGTAGACTTGTGGCACTACCCTTAGAAGCTACCACCTTGAGTATTTGGAAGACCGTCTGGGGGACCCACTTTAACTAGTTAGTAATTACTGAAAACCCTTTGGAAAGCTTCCCTCAAAACAAGGTGATTCTCAGGGGGCTCGTGTTGCCTATTAAAACTTGTATGCTAGCATACAAATTTCCACGACTAGCTTTGGGCATCTAATTTGTGTCTTTGTGGAGAATGCCTCTGATTGATATGCTACACATTCTTACACAAATCCTGTTTTTTGTTTCCAGCTGGATCCGAAACCTTGTAATTCATGCTCTGAATATTTTCGTTGAGAGCGACAAATTACAATATATTCCTCAACTTTAGTAGGACAAATTGAGTGCAATGTGGTGGAATGGCATGATCAGTGAGCCAAAGTGAGAAGACACCACCCTTGGAAGCTGCCACCTTGAGTATTTGGAAGACCGTGAGGGGACCCACTTAACTAGTTAGTAATTCCTGAAAAATCTGTGGAAAGATTCCTTCAAAACAAGGAAATGACCCTGATAAAACTTGTATGCTAGCATACAAATGTGGGCGATTAGCTTTGGGCATCTACTGGTGTGTTTGTGTGTGGAGAATGCCTCTGTGATTGATATGCTACACATTCTTGCATAATTCTTGTTGTTTGTTTCCAGCTGGACCTGAAAAGTTGTGAGCCCCAGTCCAATTTTTTTGGTTGATAGAGTGACAAATACAATATATTCCTCAACTTTAGTAGGAGATGACTAATTTGAAGACAAAATGCACAATTTAGTGGCATAATCAGGGACCCTCATCATGGGGATCCCCTTCCAACATCACTATCTTTCCAAATAAGAATGAAACTGTTCACTCTGGAGCTGGAAGGGTAAAACTATTGGACCTTTTATTGTAGAGTGATAAATACAAGGCTTTTGTACTTACAAAAGCTATGAGATCCAGATTCTAAATGGATACGGATGAACTTGGTAACTATGATCCAAATGGCATTGAACTTTACTAGATCATTTAGCGTATTCCAAATTTTATTTTATATATTTGTTTCCTGTGAACTGTGAAGGAAAAAGGAAAATTTCTATGGGGCTTTTGAGCAATAACGTGCTGTTGAATAAGCAATTTCGTATGACTACTAATTGTATTGTTCTTTAATTATAACGAGTTGTTGCATAAATGGGTGCCTCTATTGCATAGTGGAACTGGTACTACAGCACTCTGGAAAGTGGGGATTTGTATATGTTTTCATGTACAAATGGAAATATCATTGCTTTGTTTATCCATCTTCTGTTCATAGAGGAGAATATGAAATTCACTGAGATGAAAGTTGCTCGTAGAGAAGGATGCCACCATCAATGCATTTCAAGAGATTTATAGAAATCGAATCTCTTTTGATAATCTCCAGGCATTTTGCAGGTTGAATGCTGGTTTCATCTGAGAAAGTGTTTGTTTATCCAAACCTTTTTTCTATACCTTCTCTTCATAGAGAATATGACATTCACTGACATGAAATGTTCCCATAGAGAAGGATCCACCATCAATGCATTTCATGAGATTTATTGAAATGGAATCTCTTTTGATAATCTTTTGCAGGCTGAATGCTGGTTTCATCTGAGAAAATGCTATGGAAATTTTCCAGTTGAAAAGCTCCCTTCAGATCCCTCTGAAATAATGCAAGATCGGCTAAGAACTCTGGAAGAAACAGCTGCTTCAATGTCAAGGGGCCTAGCAAAGACAGAAACACCTTTACAAAGAAGCAAACACTCAGACTATGATTTTTTCGTTGGACGCCGAAGGTAAATTAGTGTGCATATTGGTTGGTTCACATTCTTTTCCCCAAATCGGGGTTGTACTATCTGTTTTTGCCAGTGAATGGTGACACAAGAAGCATATGAGGAACCCAAATTTTGTAATGGTTTCTTTTCCATGGGTTTTACCGGTTGTAACATTGTTGTGGCCTTGTTACTTCTGTAAATTAGTACAAAGATGCCCCAGGTGACAAGGGAAGCATCTTGGTCCTTCCATTTATATAGTCTCCGGGAAAAACGAAAAAAAAAAAAAAACTCAGTTGTAAAATAACTAGTGTCCAGGGATATTCAGTATATGACAAGTTGATGGGACTAATTGTTTTATTTAACTTCATCAGCTGGAAAATTCTCAGTTGCATTCAACTTCAACTTCATCAGCTGATAAATTCTCTGTGCAGTTCTCTTTTTGAAAATGAACTTAATAGCCTTGAGATGTTTCCTTGTGGAGAGAGTTGAGTGCATATATTTTGTTACCTAATATTTATATCATTAGAGTCTAGCTGTTTCTAGTAAATAAATCTGCTAATGTTCATCTTTGTTTTTTTACATGGACGTCTTCACAACCCTTTTCCTTTGATATGACCCGGGCTTATTATGAATGATTCCTCATTTATGATTCTATCTCATGCATTTTTTTTTCTTGCCAATGGAATATATTTATGTTATTTGATATGGTTGTCTTTCTAATCCATAGCTGCATTCTATTTTTTCCCGTCAATCTCAATGACTTCAAATTTGTCTGCTGCCACTACTCTTCTAGAAACTATAACATCACGGCTTTACTGAAATCTTCTTTGTTGGATTTGAGATCTTTGTTCTACTAACTAAATTTATATTTTTGATTCCTCCATAACCAGTCTAATTGGTACTGCTATGCCAACTTTTCTTCCTAGCAAGACCAGTTCAAGAATTTTGCTCTCCCTTGAGTCATCTTAGTTGACCATATCCTGTAATTGTTCAACCTTTTCCTTAAATCTTTTATGTGGTAGTAATTCTTGACTGAGTCTATATCACGGTTCACTTAGAAATCTTGCCTGACATATTTTTAATGGTTATTTGATATACCTAGTTCACTTAAAATCATTGGTCTTGGTGTTATGATTAGTTATAAAATAAGTGCTAGTCTCAGCAACTGAGAAAGTTGGCAGCTTCGCTTTCAGAAGTTTTAAAATGTTTTCTTCCCATAAGTTGCAGCAGCATTATTCTGATTGTACTTTTCTCTTATGAGCTTGCACCGAATTCTAGTACATTATTGATCATTGACGAACCTTATATCATGTTAGGACAACAGGAAGGGAAAAAAACATAGGAACCATGTATAAGTAAATCAGTTTACAAGAAGAAAATAATTATGTAGTATGTGGGAAGGGTGACTTGGGGGTCAAAGAGTGAGTTAAATTACGATTGTGTTTTGTTCTTACAATTCAAACCTTTTTTGAAGAGAGCCTTTGCAAATCGATTTAAAAATTTAAATCCATAGTCAGATCAAAACATTCTACAATGTTAAGATCTCAATATTATTTTCTCGATGGAATATGTCAGAGAACCCAATCCCAATACTAGTTTCACAATGGAATATGTCAGAGAACCCTTACATTGGCAATGCAGCTTATATCACTAGCATGAAAATGCTTTCTTCCCCTCAGTTGCAGCTGTTTTTCTAATAATAATATTTTTCTGATGTGCATGCACCAAACGCTACTATATTATTGATCAATGATCAGCCTTATATCGTGTTAGGACAACAGGGAGGGAAATGAACATAGGATCCCTGTATATGTAAATCAACTTACAATTAAGAAATAATTATGTAATATGTGGGAAGGATGACTTTGGGGTCAAATTAACAGAGTTAAATTACAATCTTGATTTTGTGTTTTGAAATTACAATTCAAACTTTTTCTAAAGGCCTTTGCAAATGAATCAAGTCCAACTTAGATCAAACTATCCTACAATGTTAAGATCCCAATGCTAGTTTCTTAATGGAGTATGTGAGAGAATCCTTGAATAGGTTGAATGCGTATTATATTTATTGTTGGTAACAATGTGAACAGTGTGAACAATGTGCTTTCGAAAAAATGTTTTTAAACCCTAAAAATCTATTACAACAGTTTGTGTTTTGAATTTACAATTCAAAATTTTTCTGAAGACTTGCAAATGATTCAAGTGCAAAATCAGATCAAACTATCCTACAATGTTTAAGATCCCAATACTTGTTTCTTAATGGAATATGTGAGACAATCCTTGAATAGGTTCATTGTAGCCTATATATATTCAGTATGGATCCTTTGCTAACTGAAAAAGGGATTAATGTATTTTAAAAGAATGTTAACCCTAAAATTCTTTTACACCAGATTGTTAAAATGATATACCATGTACTTCAGCCCAAACTATTCTACAATGTTAAGATTCCAATACTAGTTTCTTTAATGGAATATATGAAAGAACCCTTGAATAGGTTCAATGCAGCATATATTTATTCAGAATGGATCCTTTGCTAACTGAAAAAGAGTAACGTATTTTCAAAAAAATGTTCTTCACCCTAAAAATCTATTACACCGGTTGAAAGAAAACATGCTCTGTACTTCCATCTCCAAACTATGTTCCAACTAAAGAAATGCTTTGTACTTGAGCTCCAAACCATGTTTCAACTATTGAAATAATTTGTGGTAAAGAGAGTTAAAAAGTTTGAAAAAAACATTGTTAGACCCTAAACTTTTCTAACCAAATCTATGATCATTGTAAGGCTCAAGAGAAAATCATCTTAATTCTCCTTTTCAGTAAGTTAATCAAACTTACAAAATGGAGTTAAATAATTCTTTCGGATCAATGCATCTCTATCTAAAAATAAAAAGATAGAACATAACGGTATTACCTTTTCATCCTTGACACACAATTGATTTTTGTAGTTGCATAACAATATAAATATAAGATAGAACATAATGGTTTTACCTTTTATTCTTTTTTCTCACATGATTTTTGTAGATGCATTATTATATTCACATACTTTATTGGTCATCTTACGAGCCATTCCTTCCGCTGAACTTAACCTTGGTTAATACAAAGACCAGTATATACAGTTAAATTTGTTTCTTGGGTTCCAAATAAAAAAAGATCTCTGAATACAAAATTATATCCCTAAAAAACTAGTGTAGCAAAATATTTAGAAATATATATAATTAGATTATTGCATTCTTCAATTGTGGTCACAACAGTTGATAGAGATACCTAATTGTCTTGTCTATAAAAGGGCTTAGAATGTCGTGATCTATAGCAACAGATGGCAAGGAAAAAGGGATTGGGGATGTAGTGGAGGTTGGACCCTTGGTGTTTGGTGCATCACTTCCATTACAGCATGAAACCTAGATTAAATAAGGTGTCCTTGGGAAGATGTCAACATGAAAGGGTGGTAGAGGCCCTTGCTTGAAGAAGTTTGAAATTTGCATGATGTTTTATAGCTTTTGCAATATTACTCTTCTTTATGTCTCTCATCTTGGAAATGAGACACAACCACTGATGGGAAAGAACCTTTGTTTTGAGCTTTGCACAAGCAATAAACATAATTTCATCAAGTTTCTATTCTTTATTGATAAATATGATTTTTTGTAAGAGGAAAATTTAAGTTCTAATATGTATTTGGGTTGTGTTTTATGTGTGGGTTTCAAAGAGCTCCCATGGGATATTCATTGAAAAAGCTCACTTTTTATGCATAACTTCTCAAAAGTCTTTTCGTGGTTTTCAGTGTGGTTCATTGAATGAGATAAGTTTAGGATGCTTTAGCTTCATCACTTTTTTATGTAATTTAAAGTGGAGATTCCTTGAGATGAGTTTAGGATGCTTTAGCGCCATTACATTTTCATGTGATTTAAATCGACATCCCATGGGTGATACCCTCCTAGAACAAAATGATTCCAATCCATATGGATAGTTTGGACTTAGGGTCATGATTTCAAAAGTTTGACAAAAAATATTTTATAGTGATATATCATGAGCAACCGAGGCCAAATTATCTATACACATTACATCTAGAATAAAATAATTTATGAAAATATTAGTTTTACATCTAGAGTAAAATAATTTGTGAAAAGATTAGTTTTATTGAATAGTTTGGATTGAGAAAAGAAAAAAATGCAATGATTAGAAATCACTTGAAATCTAGGTGAAGATCTGTGGTGTTCATGACAAAAAAGTTACGTTTAAATTAAGAAATTGTATAGTGGTGGACTTTACAATGTATAAGTTTCTTATAGCATAGAGTGCTCATTTGATTTATTATGGGTATCTTTTGATATAGGTAAGAAATGTCACAAAATGACAGCCTTGCATTTAATTTCAGATTTTGAATCCATGTAGACATTGGATCAAGCTTGTATTAACAACATTATATTCCTTAAACAAGATCTAGAGAAAAGTGTACAAAGTGGCCCATAAATTTCATGAAATCCATAATACTTGTAGAGGAAACAAAAGACATCATGAAAACTATAACACTTTAAAAAGGAGACCTTGGAAGAGTGATTGATTCCTCAAATCAAGCAACAAGAAGTTGGATTTGAGAAAATGGTGAAAGAATGATCCAAAAGTTTTGAATATCATATATAAATTTAAAAAAGTTAGACTATAAATTAGATTCAATAAAGACGCTAATTATGGATTATAATTTGTAGCCTTGTGCATGTTATGGATTCTATGAGTCCTTGAATGTGCTCTCAAATATTGGGATGTTAAATGGACCCCATCGAGTGAGACATGAGTATGGTCATCAACATGCCTTTGTAAGCGGTTGAAATTCATGAGTCAATGTCATCTTGAATATACACTCAAACATTGGGATGATGGATGGACCCCATTGAGAGAGACAATAATATGGTCATCAACATGTCTCGTATGGGGTTGAAATTATACGATTCAATGTCCTCTATGTCCTCTGGTGTTCAACATCATTTCTTCATAGGGAGTTGTGTTTACCACAAGGCTCTACCAATGTTATATAAATTATCACTTATTTACTTTTGAGAGGAATACCTTGATTGTGAATGCACATATCTAATGTTACTTGATAATGTTAGTGTTTGTAGCTTAGACAGGTATTAATGTATCTTATGTTTTTTTAGAGTTCACTTAATTAATTAATTAATTAAGTGAATGTTTTTTTATAAAATGACTTTTAATTAATAAAAGTGCCTAAGTTGGGTCCTTAGTGATTTAATTAAAAGAGAGCCATTGATCTCAAGTCAAAGTTATAAAAGACACCAAGGGGCAAAGGACAAAGACACATAGAGCATTTACTTCACAAGTCACGTGAGTAAGTGAGGAAGATCAAGATCTGATTTTTCAGTCATTGGTGAGGATAAATTTGCAGTAAAGATCCGCAAGGAAGAGAGTGCAACATTGTCCCAACAAGCAGGTTGTATAGAGAAACCCGTACAACAGAGGCCGTACAGTTCCATATAGGTCATACGGATTTCGTATAGCAGCATAATCGTGCAATAGAGCCGAATGTGTGAAGCTACAGAGGGATGCACATGTGATTGCCTCGAGATTTGTGCAGACAGGTTGTACCAAAACAATCCGTACAAATCATACGGTACAACCAACAAAGAGGCACGATTTCCAAGATCCAAAATTTTTCAGGTTTGTTGTTTGTTGTAAAAATTCTTAGAGCCATTTTCCCTATGTAGGGAGCTTTTGTAGGTTTTGAGGTTATTTAATGAAGAATTGACTTAGAGGAGCAAAAAATAATTGTGTATCGTGTGTGATTTGCTTTTCTAGTTTCCACTACATAAAGAAGTTAATAATTCCAGCATAGTAATTAGATCTGATCTTTTTKCTTAGTTTGTTGGTCTTAAGAAATTGACATGGTATCAAAGCTCTTACTCTGAGAGAAAAACAAATTCAGTTGATACAATGCAGATTTTCACAGCGAGCTTGAAGGACAAATCTTAGGACAACCAATGTAGTCATCAACGCGAATTTTGAGGATCGACTTGATGGGGTTTCAAATTTTTTGCCTTGAAAGGAAACACTTATACTACTCCTGAAGGAGCAAGAATTGTGGGAATTCATGACTAGGTATTTTCCTGCTCCAACACTAGCTCAGACTACAACACCATGAGGCACACAACAGGTGTAGCCAAATCCAGCTGTAAGGGCAACATTGGAGAAGAAAGACATAAAGGCACA
>JASDQU010880518.1:19813-34912 GCA_032191745.1 Picea mariana
TGCCTTGAAAGGAAACACTTATACTACTCCTGAAGGAGCAAGAATTGTGGGAATTCATGACTAGGTATTTTCCTGCTCCAACACTAGCTCAGACTACAACACCATGAGGCACACAACAGGTGTAGCCAAATCCAGCTGTAAGGGCAACATTGGAGAAGAAAGACATAAAGGCACATAGGGTAATCCTTCAAGTTGTCAAGGATCATCTGATCCTACATGTGTCGGAGAAGGCTAGTTCCAAGGAGATGTATGATGCCCTGGTATCACTTTTCCAAAGTGATAACATGAGTCAGAAGATGATTCTTATAACCAAGCTCAGAGAATGCATAATGAACCACTCTGAAAATATGACCAACTACCTTATGAGGATCACACAAATATGTGACCAACTTGCATCTATTGGGGAAGTTGTATTAGATGCAGAGCTAGTAAACGTTCCTCTGAATGGGTTCACCAAGGCATGGGAACCATTCATCATGGACATCTATGCCCGAGAGAAACTTCCCAAGTGGGAGAGACTTTGGGATGACTGCATTTAGGAGGAGACTCATAGACAATCTAGACCCAACAACTAGGGAGGAGGCAGAAGAGGTGAAAACTTAGCCCTTGTCAACAAAACCAAGAAGGAAGCAAGTAAGTTTTTTTGATGAAGGGTGACAGTGAAGGAGAGGGGCAATAGTCTGGGTAGAAGAGGGACATGAGCAAGATAAAATGCTACATTTTCCATAAGAATGGCCACTTTGTCTCTCAGTGTCCACAGAGAAGGAAAGACAAGTCATAGACGGTTGCAGTGACAATAGAGGCACAATTGAGTGAACTTTCATCAAAGTTCAAAAGTGATTTTTCATTCGTGTCTTGCCTTTCTACCAACACTACTCCCAGCTATGCTTGGTAGTTGGATTGGACAGTGGCGCATCTCACCACATGACAGAGGCTAGAGAGGTAATAAATAGTTTATCAGAGGATGGCTAAGAGCTTCACATATAACTTGGAAACAATGCCAAGTATCTAATGAAGGGTCGAGGGGCAGTGTAGTTCCAACTTGAGTCAAGAAGATCCTTTGATGCACGAGAGGTATTGTATGTAACTAAACTAGCCTGAAGAACCTGTTGTCCATCTAAAGCATGGAGGACAAAGGTTATGAGGTTAACTTCCAGAGGGTGCAAGTGTTCATTTTCCCAGAGGGAGCCAGTGCATACATTGCTTTGAGGATTGGATTTCGGGATGCGAACCTATATAGACTTTAGGGCCATCCTGATCAGGCGGTAATGCACATTGATGAGAGCTTGTGCAAGTTGTGGCACAGGAGGATGGGGCATCTCCATCACATAGCTCTACCATTATTGAGGAAGATGGTCACTTGGCTTCCAGACTTCAGTCTAGATAATCAAGGGGTGTGTAGAGGTTGTGCTCTTGGAAAGAATGTCAAGGCACCATTTCCTAGCAGCGAGACTCGATCCAAAGGAATTTTGGATCTGATACATTCTAACGTTGGTGGGCCTATGTTAGTTGCTTCAATGAAGGGCACATCTTATTATGTGACCTTCATGGATGAATTCTCCAGAAAGACCCGGATCTACTTCATGAAGACCAAGGATGAGGTCTTTAGTCATTTCAAAGAGTTCAAAGCTCAAGTGGAGAACATGACAGGAAGGAAGATCAAGGTGTTGAGGACAATCAATAGGGGTGAGTACACCTCCAATGAGTTCACTGATTTATGCAAGGAGGCAAAGATCAAGAGGGAGAAGACAATGACATACCACCCACAATAGAATGGGGTTGTAGAGAGGAAGAACCAATCGATCATCAGTGCAACAAAGGCCATGATTCATGATCAGAGTTTTCCTTTGTTTTCGTGGGCCAAGGCATGCAATACAATTGTGTATTTGCAAAACAAGATCCCACACTAGATACTAGAGGATAAGACATTGGAGGAGGCCTTCACAGGCAAGAGACCTGAGATAGGACATCTTAGGATTTTTGGTTGTCCAGTTTATATCCACATTCCTGTCGAGAAGAGGACAAAGTGGTAGCCCTTAGGAGAGGGGCATCTTGGTGGGGTACAACGAGGATTCAAAGGATTACAAAGTCTTCTTGACAGAGCAGTGGAGGACAGTGGTGAGCCAAGATATCAAGTTCAAGGAGATATTTCCATGTAGGATATCTCAGGATCTACCCACAGTTGTAGAGGGGACACAAGAGGTGGACCCAAAGGATGAGCCGAGAGAAGAGACTTCTAGTGCATGGAGCTAGACTCTAGAGGATGTGGAGGAACAATCAACCCTTTCGACTTCAGTTAGGAAGCCCATATGGTTTGAGCAGACCTTGTAGGATGATCAAGAGCATGTCGATCCTCCCAGGACCACAATCTGGGAGAGAAGGCCTCCTTGGAAGTTTCCGACGTACATGGCTTTGATGACCATCATCATAGACTCAGAGCCCTCCAACTTTGAGGAAGCAACCAACCAACAAGTGTGGAGAGATTCCATGGTGGAGGAGCATAACTCCATCATGAGAAATGATGTCTAGGAGATTGTGTTGATGCCAAAAGGGAAGTCAGTGGTGACTTCTAGATGGATTTACAAGGTAAAGCATGCAACAGATGGAAGTGTGCAGAAGTACAAGGCCAGATTTGTGGCTCGTGGATTTTCTCAGAATGAGCGAGTAGACTACGCGGAGACTTTTGGTCCTGTAGCCAGATACTCCTCTATTTGAGTTGCACTTTCTATAGCTTTTGAGATGGGTTGTACCATCCATTAGATGGATGTGAAGATGACCTTCCTCAATGGAGTTATTGAGGAAGAGGTCTACATCGAGAAACCACAAGGGTTTGAGGTTCATGACAGAGAGACACATTTATGCAGGTTGAAGAAAGGCTTGTATGGACTCAAAGAGGCACCCAGGGACTGGTACTCCAGGATCGACAACTATTTGTGGGGCATGGGCTTAACCACGAGAGAGGAAAATCTTGAACTATACTTCTTGTTGGTTGTATATGAGGTCCTCATCTTTGTGTTGTATGTGGATGATCTCAATTTGAGAGGTGAAGAGAGGTTGATTGCAGGGTTCAAGTCAGACTTAGCATCAGAATTTGAGATGAAGGATATTCGGCCAATGCATTACTTTCTAGGACTTGAGGTTTGACAACGACCGAGCAAGATATTCCTCAAACAAGGGAAGTACACTCTTGACATCCTGAATATATTTAGGATGGAAGAGAGAAGATCGATGACCACTCCGATGGTGACCAACATGAGGAAGATTGATTTGTCATATTCATTGGCAGACCCCATACAATACCAACAACTGTTTAGTTCACTGATGTATCTGGTCAACACTTGACCATGCATCTGTTTTATTGTTAACACTGTGAGCCAGTTCATGGTGGATCCGAGGGAGGTTCATTAGGTGGAAAAAAATCACGTGCTTAGATGCTTGCAAGACATATGGATTGCAGTACCTTGGTGGAGATGGTGTGAGGTTGCAGGGGTACTTAGATTCAAATTGGGCAGGCAGTGATATAGATCAGAAGAGCACCTCAGGGTGTTGCTTCAGTTTGGGGCCAATAATCATTTATTAGTCCAACAGGAAGCAGACCTTAGTATCACTGAGTTCAGTTGAGGTAGAGTACATGGTGGCCAGTCTAGCTAGTTGTGAAACCATCTGGCTTCACAAGATACTCAAAAGATTGTTTGGTCAGGAGCTCGAGCCGACCTTGATCCACTACGATAACCAGAGTTGCATCAAACTCTTGGAGAATCCATTGTTTCATGATAGATCGAAACACATTAAGATCATAAGATCATATACCACTTTATCAGAGAAAGGGTGCTGAAGGGAGCAGTCAAGCTCCAATATATTCTTATAGATGAGCAGTGGGTAGACATTTTCACCAAGCCCTTGGTGAAGGGCAAGTTCGTCTTCTTCACAGACAAGCTTAGAGTGGTGGAGAATACCTTCCTCGCTAAGAGGGAATGTTAGTGTTTGTAGCTCAAACAACTATTTTCACAAGTGTGTCTTCTTGTGGAAATCGTCATTAATGTATCTTATGTTTTTTCTAGAGTTCACTTAATTAATTAATTAATACAGTGAACGTTTTTTTTGTAAAGTGACTTTTAATTAATAAAAGTGCCTAAGTTGGGTCACTTAGCGATTTAATTAAAAGAGAGCCATTGATCTCACAGTTAGATCTTGACCGTTGAGATTATCGATTTGGCTCAAGTCAAAGTTATAAAAGACAACAACAAAGACACATAGAGCATTTACTTCACAAGTCACATGAGTGAGGAAGATAAAGATCTAACTTTCCAGTCATTAGCGAGTATAAATTTGCAGCAAAGATCAGCAAGGAAGCGAGTGCAACATTGTCCCAGCAAGCAGGACGTATAGAGAAATCTGTACAATAGAGGTCGTACAATTTCGTACAGGCCATACAGATTTCATACAATAGCAAAATCGTACAACAGAGTTTTACATGTGAAGACGTAGAGGGTCGCATGTGTGATTGCCTCAGAATCTGTGCAGACAGGTCGTACAGACCGTGCAATACAACTAGTAGAGAAAGAGGGGCACGATTTCCAAGATCTGAAATTTTTCAGGTTTGTTGTTCGTTGTAAAAATTCTCAAAGCCATTTTCCCTGTGTAGGGAGCTCTTGTAGGTTCTAATATTTAATGAAGAACTGATTTAGAGGAGCATACCATAAATGCGTACTGTGTGTGATTTTCTTTTCTAGTTTCCGTTGCATAAAAAAGTTAATAATTCCAGCATAGTAATTAGATCTGATCATTCTGCTTAGTTTGTTGGTTCTAAGAAATTAACAGATAAACAATCTAATAAACCTTTTATATTTACTCAATCAAGGGACCTTGATTGCCAATGCACATATCTTGATTAAGTACATATAACAGGTTATTGAATACTTCAACAAATCAAATAATACAAGGAGATCCTTGTGCTTATAAACAAGAAAATTGGAATGAAATTTCAAAATGCAAAAGAACAAATTACATAGTTGGATATGGATGCATTTGGCTCCCAAACATTTAGGAGTGGGGTTTTTTATTATGCATGTATCACGTGCAAATAAAACATAAACTAATAAAATAAAAATATACTTTCTTATGAATTAAATAATGATCCTTTAAAGTTAGAATAATAAATAATACATTTGATATGTGGGGTTTGTTAAAGATGCTAAATTTTCATATGCTTCCATACATATATCAAATTTTAATAATATTTATCCTAGTTTGCATATCTTTTTGTATACCCTCAAAATCATTGGTTGTGAGCATACTTTTGGCTTTGAATAAAAATGATTGCTTTTAAACAAGTGTAATTTTGAAGTATCGATTAGTAGGGAATTTTTGAGGAAAATTTTCATTTGTAATCATCATGATGTATTGATCCAAGAAAAAAATCAATGGATATTCTTGTTATAAATCAACGCAATGCTTCCATATTAGATGTTTCCTTTGTTCATTTAACTTTCTTGATATAGGTCAACACATGATTTGTCAAGATCTCTACTTTTATTCTGAAAAGAACATGAGTTTCATTAATATTATTTATAGGTTGTATCCAAAGATTGTCTATTTCGCTAGTGATTTTGGATCATGATATCTCTAGCCCTTTCAACAAGTTGATTGTCTTTGGTGAGCCTAGATTTTGTAAGGTTTGTGTTATGTGTTTCTATTATTGGAGTGAAGATTTTACGAGACATCATAGTGGTGTTTTAAAAGCTTTTAATATTTTCACTAATATCATTTTGAGTACGTCTACTTTTATGCATTATATATGTCTCATATTTATCTATTTTTAGGGGATGGAGCATTTTTGACATATGACATGGACATGCATATGCCCTTTTACTTCACAATTTAGAATATGCAAGTTATTATTCATGTGCTTGGTCACATCATTTATTATTAGATCCTTCTATTGCTTCTCATATTATCCTTGTCCTTCACATCCATTTTTTCTTAAAGTCAATCACCAATGGTGATACGGCCCTAACACATTGCATGCCAAATAGAAAACCATAGATAAAACCTAAATCATTACTATTCCATTAATCCTCCTTTCATAGGAAAATACAATGATATGTAAATGGCCATAATCAAAGTTGACCATGTCTCCAAAGCATTAAAATATATTAAATGTTAACAACCTACTTCATAGTTAGCCATATTCGATGGAGTCTTCTAAAATATGGGAAAACCCTACTATTTAATTAAAGTTCCCTTACTCAAAATTCTCATATTTAATTAATAGTTCTCTTACTCAAAATTCTCATAAATGCTTGATGACTTAGTTCTTGTATCAATTCCTCCCTCTTTTAGTAGCAAGTGTCCCTATTTGCAATGGAAAATGAGGAAACCAATTGTTGAACTCATTATGTATGATCCCCTTAATGGAAAAACACCATGGCGCTTCACATGTTTGAATTTGACCTTGGGTTTGTTGCAAAAGACCAGATATTTATGTAAAGGATGAACAACTTAGGGGCAATCTCATGTAATGCTATCATAACTAGAGTTGTTAATGCTCAAAACCTATAGATTGCTATCCAAATATTGAGAAGGAACTAGAAATTATGTTATTGTTCGCTCATAAAGAACTTCAACACGAGTTGGAGCTCCTGAAGCATCATCAAAGCTAATATAGGACAAGTAATGTTGAAATATTTCAGCATCCACATCCCTTCCTCCAACCATTTTTGCTCTAGAACTAGAACGAGCATCGTACATTTAGAGCCCTTTTATTTGGTGGTGTGACAGTGGAAGGAAGTCTTGCAAAATGGTTTGTGTCATTCCCAATCACATTTCCGTGCTTCTCTTCCCAAAATTTGTAATCTTGCACCTTCGAATTTATGTTCGTGGATGGTACATATACCTTTCATTGAAATAGGAGATGAATGGAATCAACTTGTGTATCTTTTACCTTATTGTTAATTTCTTCCATTGCGATGAACAAATGTTGTTCACATTCACGATAAGTTGCCCACAAATTTTCACATTCTACCACATGTAAACCTCAAGAGGGAGGGCTTAGTAAAAAATAACCCTTATATTTTCAATAATTGTTGGTGCACATTCTTAGATAGAATTTTCACACTCTTGGATCATCTCCATGAACTTGAACTATAAAGGAAAACACAAATATTCATGTATGCCTTGTTCATACAATGGCTCAATGCTTGACATATGGTCAAAACTAGTACTCAAGCAAGCTTCATTTGGTGTCCACTCCTGCCATATCATAGAATACAAAGGAAATAATGCACTTATGTTTCTTGTGCAACGCGAAGCTTCTCCACATGGTCATATTGCTAGAGTGTTTCAAAGTACTTAGCATGAGTGTCATAATGATGAGCATCTTCTGCAATTATAGCCCACCAGACACTAATCACAAGCTTCTTGATCATCTTCATCTGTTGAGACTAAGCTAAATTGAAATCCTCTTCATCATGCCTTTCTATTGAAGAGAAGATATAATTGTGTACTCTTGAAATTTGATGTCATTGCTATTGGTGGTAGGAATGTGGTGTTGAGCATCTATGGCCATTGAATTCTCCACTGCTAATTCAACTCTTTTATAAATGATATCTAACTTACTAAATCATGTAACTTCTTACTCAATTGTCACCATAACATCACAATGTTGTTGTTTGTGGATTCTTTTGTAGCGATCATTATTTTTGAACCTTCCTTTTCAACAATCAACCTCCTTCGAAGTATGTCTAACACTTTTTTCCTCTTTTCAAACATTGGATATTGCACAAGTGGTTTCTTATGGATACTATGTGTAGTTATCTTTGGTTGATGTTTCATTGTTGTCAAGCCCTCCACAACCCCAATAATCTTAAGAGCAACATCATTTGGATGTGGGTAGGGGGGTGCAGAAGGGAAAGGAGAATAATTTGCATGGTGTTGTTGATGGTGAGAGAATACTAAACTAGTGCTTGAAGCTTAAGACGGTGAGTGTATGCAAGGTATGTCCAATATGGTAACTATAGTGTCAATAGGTGGCTCATGCGGTGGAGGAACAAGAAAAGGTAAAACTAAAGGTTGAGACTGTAATGATGAAGGAGATTGGAGTACTAGATACATGAGCTATTGAATTGGAATCCTCTTCATCATGCCTTTTTGTGGATTCTTCCTCTTGAAGAGAAGATATAATTGTGTGATCTTGAATTGGAATCCTCTTCATCATGCCTTTTTATGGATTCTTCTTCTTGAAAGAGAATATAGAATTGTGTGATCTTGAATTGGTGGCAGGAATGTGGTGTTGAGTGTCTTCAATCATTGAATTCTCCACTACTAATTCCACTCTTTTATCTGTGATATCTAACTTACTGCCTTATGCAACTTCTTTCTCAATTGTCATTATAACGCTAAATTTCATGGCTTCTTTTGCAACAACCATCATGAATTGTTGAACCTTCCTTTCCAGCCATCGACCTACTTGGAAATGCATTTGGCATTTGTTTCCTCTTTTCAATCATTGGATATTGCAAAAGTGGAAACTCATGGACATTGTGTGGAGTTGTCTTTGGTTGAGGTTGCATTGCTATTAGGCCCTCGACAACATCAGTAATTTTGAGAACATCATCTAGATGTGGAAAAGGGGTTGTAGAAGGGAATACGTAATAATTTGCATGACGTTGTGGATAAGGAGAGAATAACAAACTTGTTAGAATATAATGGATGTGCTCGTTTTACCATCGACAATATCACTATTGTCACCCAACCATTGGCTGAAGCCACCCTCTGAGCACCTTAACCTTGACTGAGAATCATTCTGGAAGCAAACCCTAGGCTAGATAGCCAAACAAAGGGTAGCGCACCGTTCCCCAAGGATAGTGCACCAACAAGAGCTGATCAGATAGTCCAAACCCTAACCAAGAGATAGTCCAAGCCAAACGTGATCTGCTAGTTGTAGCAGCTGCAATGGCAACTCTCCTCAAACCTATGCACAAGTTGTTGCTCTGCAATTCTGAGACTGCCTGCCAGAATGAGAACTAGCCTCCTGTATTTATACTAATTCTGGCTAACTTCCTGGGCCGACTTCTTATTATGGGTATCTGTCTGTTCGATATATATTATTATTTCTGATCGACTTCTTCTCTTGGAGGCTAATAACCTAATATAAATTATCTTCTTGAGCCGACAAGTCTTCTAGGGTTATTAGCCAACTCATTAGGGTTTCTTCTTGCTTCCCGGAGTATTCTATCATTTCCAGGTTTACACATGGAGGTAAATACCTCCCGCAGTTACCATAATATCAACAAAACTAGGGCTTGGAGTTGAAGATGTGAGTGTACACAAGTTATGTCTAGAGTGGCTCGTGTGGCAGAGAAACATGCTGAGGTAAAATTGAAGATTGACACTGCAATGATGAAGGAAATTGTGGTATGGGACCCATGGTTGTAATGTCTAGTTTGTCATGTTAGAGAATGCGGAGATAAGAAACTTGTGTAGGGCACCCTCACAAACAACAACATTTCCCAGGATGGAGAGAGATGGTGATGTGGTAGAAGAACGTCAACTAAATCATTATCCATCTTTAGTGAGTGTATAAGTATTATGGTGGCCCTCATATTGGGTGTGGTAGGTAAGGTTTGTCCAAGATGAGGTCCAAGCAATTGAGTGGGGTCAAATTACATGTGACAATATCTTTAAAGTGAGGTCCAATGGAAAAAGTAAGGTCGCATCTATGAGAGACTAACAAATGCTAGCCTGCTTCATTGACCCAACCAAGGCACTACAGTTTAGGGTGTGTGGTGATGAGGAGTGATAAGGCATTGACCAAGACAGAAGAGACAAGGTTATTTTGACTATCATTATCCAGAATGAGGCAAGTTATATGGTCCTTAACCTGGAAATTATTGGTAAACAATAAGTCATGGTTAGTAGGGTAGAATCATGTGTCATGAGGATTGAGCTTACATATGGTTTGGCAAGGTTACAAGTGTTGATCACAAATTCCACATTAGGGGGGGAGGTGGTGATGCAGGGAAAATGAAGTAGTTTGTAGTTCAAAAAATAATGCCTTAATGGGCCTTTGGCATTGCAATGTTTAACAATCCTTGATAGAATGATGAGTGTTGGTATGGAAGCTGCAATACTAGCTTGGTTGTTGTGGTGAAGAGGGCGGTGTTTTAGTGGAGGGGGTGGGGGTGAGGGTGGGGAGATGATTGAGAACTCAAGTGGATCTACTTGGAGGGAAATAGTTTTGACAAAACTTGCATTATGTGGCTAGAGCTCATTGAAAGGAAAGAAACAAGTAGAACTAGTAATCATAGTCACTTCATTATGTAAAGATGGAAATAATCCAGAGTCACGTTTAATAATAAGTACATGTTCTTCATCTCAGATATGAGATGTCAAGTTGGACTTGAAGTATGGAAAAGAGTTCAATCTATTACTGTACAATTTGGCCCAAAAAGTGATTGTGTTGTAGCCATAATGCCTAGAGACCTTCACAATAACCAAGTGGATAAAATCGCCCTTGAATATCTACACAAAACGAATTTTGTGTGGTAATTTTTCAAGACTTGGTGGGTGGGATTGCATTACCATTTAATTCAATGCAGAAAGAGGACTTTCCTTTGTGACCTTTAACTTGCTCCCACGAGTGACAAGCCCTTCTAAATGAAAGGAAGTTGTAGAGATATGTCCTGGTTTAGGTATGGTTGATTGAGTGTTGAAATATGCTAACATTGACCCAATCCAAAAATCTATTTGCTCTTCGTCAAATGTGCCAACAAACTTATTGAAAGTAATGTGTGGATCCTAGTACAAACCATTGTTGGATGTGGACCAAACCCGAGTTTTCTCTGTCATTGTAGTTTCCACCTGCTCAACGAGTGATTGGAAATCCATCTATATATATGTAGTTGATCGTGTCAAATTTCAAGAGGCTTCGTCACTTTCCTTCTTATTCGTAACCATGGGAACCCCTGTGAGATGAGGTAAGCTACATGCGAGGAAGTGCCACAATAGGGTTTATTTTTCTTTTTTGAAGTCGAGGAACTTTGCATGATGGCATGAAATAGATGGTTGAGCTCAATACAAGTAATGGGAGAGTTGCAAGCAGAGTGGGAAGATGTTAACCAAGGAACAATGTTTGCAGGAGTGGGATAGATAAAGACGTAATGGTGGGAAAATTTGTGGGAGAAATGTCATGATGATAGGTGCGAAGGAAAATATTGACATGTTGGATAAGTGGAAGAGTGAGTTTAGAATATTCTGGTAAATAGATGAGAGTTCAGTGGAGGAGTGACAACATGGAATATATGGGTTGGCATTTTCTTATAAAAAAAATCAACCATGTGAAAGAAATCAAAACAAAACCAACAATTGTGTCTTTGATGCTTTGTGTTTGGCCAAATGAGGCGCGAGGCAAGATCCCAATACTACCTCTTGAATATTTTTTTGAGTTGAGCGACTAGATGTCAATGTAAGAATCCTGAAGAGGAGGGAACACTTGTTGCTTGGATGTAGAAGCCTGTAGAGGGAGTAGATCCATATTTGTGAGAGGTTATGAAAGCTTGTAGAGGGAGAAAATCCTTGCTTCTTGATTGACTGTTATAGCCTAGTGTATATTGCTTTGATAACAAATAATACATCCCTAATGGGTTTTATACCAAATAGAAATCCACATTAGATACATTATTCCATAAATATGTCAACTAACATCTATATCCTTACTATTCCATTAATCCTCATTTTATAGGAAAATACAATCATAGAGAGATGGCCATAATCAAAGTTGATTTTGTCTCCAAAGCATTAAAACATGTTAAACGTTGCATCAATTCCTATATAAAATGGGGTTTCCTCATGTAGGTTTCCTATATTTTATTCTAATATTATTTTTTTAGATATTTTTTTTTTAATTAAGATATCCTAGTAGGATCTACCACATTAGTTGTAGTTTTTGTTATACTTGCGATGATAACATCTTTTATTTACTATGTACAATTCACCTAATTTTGTGTTGTTTTTACATTTCTTACAATTTTAAATGAATAGTATGGTCTGCAGATGGTGGTTTCATTGTTTTTCTAAAAATAAATCATTTTGTTAAGAACTTCTATAACATCACAACATGTTGGTGTAGATATGCACTTAGAAGATCTTGAAATCTACAACATCACCAATTCATCAAAACCTGCCAACTCACTAATATTTTTTTCTAACAATTGTGATGGTAGTTGGAAAACTGTCAATGAAGATTCTAGGTGATTCAATAACACTGGTTTTCATGCATTGTTGTTAAAAAGTTAACATTTGACTAAGGTTTGGACATTTAGTGGCAATTTGTAAGAAACCACCATGAAAAGTAATGTTCATGAAATTTATAACAACAATTTATGAAAAACCATACCCCTAGAGATTATACAACTTCCCTTTTAACATTATACCTATATATGATTGGTGAATATGTCTATTGTTGTTGTACCCCTAAAGATGCATTGATTACCATATGTTGCTTGAGCATCTTCAAACTCCCACCATGTGATATTTGTCCTCTCCCATAAATGATAGAGAAATTAAACATTGTCATATTCAAATTTGGTGATTTTAGTAATAGAATTTAAAAGTATTACACATCTTTGTTGATAATTTAAAATAATTTATGGATTGAATCCATCGACCACACAATTTCTAGATGAAGAGTGAAAACTACATTCATACTAACAAAGAAACTACCCTTTCCATCATGTAACCTAGACATTCACTGTAAGGCAAATGGAAAAGAATGTTTATTCTCTCTCCTTCACAAGTGTGGAATCGAGATTAATATGTGGATCATGAATTTTGAGATTCCATGGGTCTAGGGACTCCTCAACAATTTAAGGTTTACCTTGAAAGAAGACCTAAGTTCGAAACTGAGTAGGTAGGCTCTGATAGATAAATTGCATGCAATATGGGATGCAAGTTTGATAGATGCAACAGATTAAATTGCAATAGAGACACCACATCCAACATTGGGTGAAATTTTCATGCCCCGTGGATGAAACAAACAACTCTGTTTGTGTATCTTATTGTGTAAATCTTTCTATCGAATAGGAATAATTCTATTCATTATTTGACTAGGCTTATTATAATGTTCCTTTGGGTTGGAATGTAGATCCTGTAACCTTTGGATGCCTTATTGTATCCAACAAAAAAACTCTTGAAACTCGAAGGTTCAAGCTTAGTTCTTTTCTCATTTGGAACAAGAATGTAAATTGAACAACCAAAAACATGAAAATGCAATACCTCTAGTTTCTCACCATAAACTCTTCCTATGATGTTTTTGTTGATATTATGGTAGCTGCGGGAGGTATTAACCTCCACGTGTAACCCTGACAAGAATAGAATATTATGGGAAGCAAGAAGAAACCCTAAAGCATTGGACATAACCCTAGAAGAGAAGTCGGCTAAAGGAAATATTTAATATTGAGCTTTTAGCCTCTAGAATGATAAGTCGGCCCAGACAGCTAAGGAGGAGCAGTATAAATATAGGATGCTAGATCTCATTTGACACACAGCTTGCAACTACATAAATATAAGAGTGCGCATTGCAGAAACCAAGTGTGCAAGTCTGGAGAGTAGTTGCAACTGCAACTACTGCAACCTATATTCTCGGTTTAAGCTTGGGCTTTCTATTGGTTATGGTTTGGACTTTATGCCTTGTGTGCTAGTTCTAAAGAGAGGTACACTACATTGATTGGCTATTAGGCCTAGGGTTTGCTTCCAGAATCATTCTCTGTCAAGGTTAAGGTGCTCGAGGGTGGCTTCAACCTATCATTGGGTGACAATATTTCTATATTGTCTATGGTTAAATGAGCACACCTATTATTTTCTAACAGGTTATGGGCCTGTTATCACACAGTTTGTAGGATAGGTTTTAGTAACTTGGAAGTAAGACTCAAACTGACATAACATGAGCTTCCCCACCCACTGTCACCTTGATGGGGAGCTCTTTCTATTCAGGGTGGCTAATCCCAAGGGAGACGTCCTAGTAATCTGGGGTTTGAAGGAAAAGGATCAAGGGTTTAAGACTCAAAGGTTAAGGTAAGCTTTCCCTTCACAGATCACTGCCAAATGGATAGTCAAAGAAGGTACTTCACTGATAAGGGCACCTGTTTGCGAGACAAGGCAAATAAAACTAAAATGTGATGCAGTGGTTAGTACTTCAAATTGTTAATGACTATCTCAAATGTATACACATGAGCAATAATAAATGTAATTATTGACGAAGTCAATGATTGCAAATAAAGACAAAGGGCTTATAATACTTCTTCAATAAATAGAAAATGATACTTGCATTCAATGTATAAATCAATCCTTATATTATCACAATGCAATAAATGTGCTCACATATAAATATTGTTGCTGCGTCACTATACAAATTAAGGGTGACGTCAAGCTTTTCTATATTAGTTTTTGGTAGACAATGAGAAGGACGTTTTGCAAACTAAGCCTATGAAGATGATCATCAACTCAAAATCTATCAAAGGGTGACAATACCACAACGTTTTAAGCCAAACAAGAGTTCAAACAGGTATGACGTCGCCTTAGGGTCAGGGTTAGGTTAGCTAGACAACAAAGTGAACGTTTTGCTTTTTAAGCCAATGAAATTACTCAACACTTATATGTCTATCAATGGATGACCTAGCCGCAAGTTTTAGACCAAACAAAAGTTCAAATAGGGCAAGACGTCATCAGCAATTAGGGTTAGTTCAAACACTAGGGTTAGTTAGGGTTTCAATTCAAGAAAGTTTGAAAGATTGTTTTAACAACAGAGACTCAACGTTGCAAGTTTTAGACCTGTGCCTTGGGTATTATGGAGTCAATGAGAGAGACTAATGGCTTGGAAAGATCTAAACCTAAGGACGGGAGGGTTAGGTTTAATGGTGCTGCAATGGCAAGGCCACCAAATCAAAACCCTAAGGGGAGGAGGCTCATTCCGATGTAGCTAAAGCTAGGCCTCATGCTCCTCCCTCTTTCCTTAAGACTCTTTGGCAAAAACGGCTAGCTATAAAACATAAATCTATGGCTGAAAAGTGTTGCTTGGGGACAAGGCTTTTCAAACCCTAAGAG
>JASDQU010880520.1:19359-31124 GCA_032191745.1 Picea mariana
GGCAGGGCAACCATGAGGCTGAGAGTATCCTAGACACTGAATTTCTCGACCTATCGGGGACTCTCAAAGGCAGCTTCAAGGATGAGCTAGGCTCTAGTGAACAAGAAGAGGAACTGCAACAGCTATATATCAGCACCACAACAGTCGATAACCAAGTTAGTGTTGAGCCTGGGACCCTTTACCCATCTAAGTCTGACACTTCACCAGCCGATGAACACTAGCAGGAGGTCAAGTCACTAGAACATACAGAAGTTCCCCATGTCAAAGAAGTACAAGAGCTAGTCCTAGAACAAATATATACAGTAGGAATCCTGGGCAACACTCTGACCTAGGGAGACCAACAGATCCATGATCCCGTGGATGAGGTCGATGATATACAGGCGATTTCTTGTGACAAAAAGAGGAAAGCTATAATGAGAAGGACAATCAAGAAAAGGAGCCTCATGTTGGATATCATGCTTCTCATCACTACAGAAGAAAAGTTTATTAGCACAAAAAATGTGAAGACAACTAAGCTAATCGGCGCAGGGATGGCTATAACTGATGCCAGGTTGGATCAAGAAAAATGGGATGAAAAGGAACTAGCCGCCGCAAAAAAAGGAGTTGGACCATATGTGCCATATGGAAAAATATTACCAGGACTCAACAAAAGCAACAATTTTCCTGAAGAGTGAATTCTGAGAATCATATGCATAATTCACGAACGAAAGACATATTTTCACTGCATGTGTATCTGACTTTGAAGAAGACACTCTCATGGCACTGGAAACTTGTAAATACATGGAGAGATGGTATGAAAAGGCATACCAAGTTGTAGAACAAATCAATTATATCAGTGCAGTAAAGAAGAGTCGAGACTCGGAGGAGCATGGAATCCGAGTGTTAATGGATAGCATCATCTCCTAAATCAGGAAGGCAACCGAATACTGGGTAAGTATGGCCCATGAACCTTAGAGAAAGTATAGGAAAGGTGGTTTGAGTACGAGAAACGTTGGGAGAAGATCAATCGGGAGGAAAGACATTGGCCTTCCAGATTTCGGCTCACCTGAAGACTTTGTTGATTTGCATGACATAGTCAAATGACATGAAGAACAAGACTTGGCATGGAAAGTTGAGATCACGCAGGTGGCGAGCATGACACTAGGTCAGGTAAATAAGTTTATGGAACACCCTATAAAGGCTCACACAATACTGCAGCGTTTAAGTTCCAAGATGATGATATATAGAGAATGGGAAATAGAAATAAAGGAAATTGTTTCAACCTCGATGGACCAGTACAGATTCTCATATGCTAACACATGTGAGGATCTCTTCTTCAAGTGGACAGAGTACAAGAAGAATCATCCACTCTAGTACAACCACTAGACAATCTCAAGAGAACAAAGAGATCAAGCACCGTGTGTCATTCTTTTGTTTTACTTAACACAAACTTTCAGTAGTTATTTTAAGTTAGTGATTCTTTATAAATAGGGAGATCGACCTTTTGGTGAGGGGTCGATGGTTTTGGGAAAGACCCTCTTTTTGAGAATTGTAAAGAATTATTTATGAGAAAATTTAATTAAGAAGTTTTTTTTAGAACCAAAGACAAATTTTATTTTCATCAAAGGTGTTATGTGATTAGACTGAGGAGGAACTACTTCTATCTTTGAATTCAGTAGTTGATATTGTAACGAGTAAGAGTTTTTGAATCTATTGATAAGCTATATTTTTCAATACTTTAACAGTTCTTTTGTTCTAAATGATCAGAAGCGAATCATTGTGTTAATATGTGATTGATGGTAGAGCTAAGGAAACTATTTTTCTTGCATTTATCTTATTGCATGTGTATTTTCTTTACATAATTGTATCTCAGTTAGTGTTGAAATACCAGCAAGTTAACATATTATTACTAGACTCGTAATAGGTGTGAATGTCATTTGTCTACATGCTAGAGAATGAGGGTTATCCCAGACTCAACATTCTTAAGTAGTTAATAATTCCCTCTATCCATTGGTTTATACCATTACCCCCTTACTTTATCAAACTCATCTAATAATAGAAAAGAAAAAAAGAGAAACGTTTAACATGAAGGAGGAACTTTCACAGAAAGATATCCTATCAATCACTAAGTAAAGCCCATCGGTAAATTGGTTGGATCGAAAGATCTAGAGAACCATTCCACCCATCAAACACTACATAGTCTAATTGGGCCTCTAAGGCGGGTTTGGTTCCTACTGTTGAGTCAAAGGATATCGGACCCCTCAAAACCAGGGCCAACAAGGTTTCATTCCAAGCTTTGGTATGATAGCAAACTCTTTATGGCAGCTTGGTGCCAGTTACAACCTAGGACCTTATTTTTAGTCCGCTCATCAGTCAATGACGCAGCCTAAGTTACCATTTCTAGAAATGTTACATATTCCATACTTATCCAAGTTGATGAATGATCACATTCATCATGACCCTAGTTGGCTTATGGTCCCAACTAAAATACCTTCAGACATTCCAAAATTCAAAGGGAAAAGTGGTGAGGATCCACAAGACCACGTTACGACATTCCACTTGTGTTGTTCATCCAACTCGCTCAATAATGATTCGATTAGATTGCATTTGTTCTAGCATACTCTTACTAGAGGCGTTGTCAAATAGTATATTGAACTTGAGAGAGGAAAGTACTTGATTTTTTAGGACCTAGCCATGGTTTTCTTATACCATTTCCAACTCCATGTCAGATACAATGCCGAGACAAAATTGCTAGATAATTTTTAGCAAGATAGTGCCACACACATTTCCAATCACATTCAGGAATGGAGGAGAAGGAAGATTTTTATTAAGGCTATGGTTCCACCCAGTTTCCTCCTTGAATGGTTCTTGAAATATCTACTCCCTTATATTTTGAAAGACATTGCAACTTCAGGAGTGTTTTCAGAGGAATAGGCAATCTTTCCAGTGCACCAGTTAGAGCTTATATACTCTCAGACGGGAATTCTCTATGATATTATGTCAAACATGTCGCGATCTACTCTTGACTTGGAAAAGAAAATTTATAACCCACGTGTCGATGGTATAGTGGGTTCTACCCAAACGAAAGTCACAGACCTGGCCACTAGCCAGATGAAAAAACTTGTTATTCAGGAACCTACATCTAGTCCAGCCTATGGCTCAACCACCCTCACCACCCAGTATTCCATTGTACATTCTATGCAAACAAAGACTTTGAAGGGCCCTTGAAAACCTAGAGAGAAGAAAAAATTCAAGGGTAAGAAAGGTGGTGGGGGCAATAATAAAAAGTTGAATAAGAATTTTGAGGAGGCCAAGGATGAAAAGAGTAAGGTGAAGTTTCCTTGCAATATTTTTAACGATGATCACCTTATACATCAGTGCCCACAAATGGAAGAATCCCAGCGTATTATTAAGTTGAATCAACAGTAGCAGTATGTTGTGTTGAAGAACCCTTTCCCACAATGTCAGAATTTGAAAGTTGGTTCTTCCAAATTTAACCCACAAGGGGGAAATTCAAGTGCTCCCCCCTCTGATGGATATAAAGGAGTATTAAAAATGCTTATCCATTTTAAGCTAAAGGATGTAGATATATTGACGAGGTCTTAGAATTATAATAATCCAGAGTCGACTGAGAAGGGTAAGAAAACTTCATAAGAGCAGGCCCCTCTCTACATTGAGAAGCCTGACAAAGAGACAGTGTCACTCATACCTAAGGGTGTTTATAAAAGTAAAATGCATAACCCCAATGCAAGAGTCACTCCCAATTATTCAATTGTTGAGGATTTGGCTCAAACACCCTGTGCAATGTCCGCTTTGGAGGTGCTCCAAAGTTTCCCCTCATAGCGTAATGTGTTTTTGTATGCCATAGGAGCTGCAGATTATTATAGTCATCTCATAATGAAGTTTGACGCTATTGATATGAGGCCACGCCTTCCATATCATGTATCTTTTTAGATTGGTGTTGTTTGCAACAATCTCTTAGTTAAGAGGACCGTCATTAATAAAGGTGCTTCAACGTGCGTGATGTCTTTTTCATGTTGGAAATCTATCGATTCTCACGAGCTTACCCCATATCCTACACTCTTGACTGCCTTCGTTGGATGTTTTTTTCAACCACATGGTATGATTCCTTCATGTTCAATTACACTAGGGGGAAATTCTATTTGTGTAAAGGTTGAAGTATTCAACACATCACTTGACTATGATCTCTTGTTAGGAAGAAGTTGGACATATTCCATGACGGTTTTTGTCTTGACAGTGTTTCAGATTATATTTTTTCCCCATGAGGGAATAATTGTGATCATCGATCAGGTGGTATCCAACCTTTCTGACATGACAGCTAACCCTGGGACTATTGTCCCTTGGATTGAAGACTCTCAGGTGGCCACTGAGAGCATCGATTGTGGGATGTACCCTTCGCTTATGGGATCTTTTGAATCTCCCACACTAATTTCATATGTTCATGCCACTCCAGTTAATAGGGTCACTTCATTTATAACGTCGTATATGTAGGACCCGTGGACCCTTCCCTCTCTGTTTATTATGGTTGAAGTTTGATTTCATGCCAGGATGGTTGAACCCTTATCTGCATCTGAAGTATCTTATCAAGCCATTCAGCACGCCAAGATAGACCCAGATCAAACTCCAGCGGTCATTGAGGAGGATGATCTCTTTCCTAAGCATGTTTAGGATAAAAACTCGTCAAGCTCCCAAGAATTTTTAGATATCGTCTTTCCTTCGGACGAAGCAATCATCAAGGCAATTGTCGAAGTTGAAACGCCATGGGGGGGATTTTCATCATAGATCATATTTCCTCCCTGAACTTAGTTGAATAGAGAGTTGAGAGATCAAGTCTCCATTATTGGAAGTGTTGATCTAGTAATCAATCCCTTGGATGGGCATGGTGTTTATGCCAAAGGAAACATGGAGAATATATCAAAGATGATCTCAGTCAACATCTCTAAGAATCCTAAAATTGTCAAAAATGTATTTATCGGAGAAGAATGCTTGTAGGACAATATCTCTCAATACACGACACTTTTTAAGGAGTTTTGATATGTGTTCGCATGGTCTTATGAGGAAATTCCTAGAATTGATCCTCGAATAGTTCAACACGAAATTTGTACCTATGAAAATGCAAAGTCGGTTCGACAAAATTTGAGACTTGTGAACCCAAGAAAGGCAGTGGCAATAAAATAAAAAGTAGAAAAGTTGCTTAATGCATGCCTTATCTACCCATTCCCCTTGACGGAATGGGTCTCCAACCATGTTCCTGTTGATAAGAAGTAGGGTACAATCTGTGTTTTCATGGAGTTTAGGGACTTGAATAAGGCATGTCTTAAAGATAACTTCTTGACACCATTCATTGATTAGATATTGAATGAGTGTGCAGGGACTGAAATCTTCTCATTTATGGATGGTTTTTCTGGCTACAACCAAATTGAAATTCATCCGGAAGATCAACACAAAACAACCTTCATATGTTCCTTGGGTACTTTCACTTACAGGAAAATGTATTTTGGTCTTAAAAACATTGGTGCAACATTCCAGTGGGCCATGATGTTTGATTTTCATGACTTGAAGAACATGGTGTAGGCATACTTAGACGATCTCACTGCTCACTCACATAAGAGGGTCCAACATCTCTTACACCTCCGCTTAGTTTTTGAATGATATCATTTCTATGGGATCTGATTGAATCCACCCAAGTATATTTTGTGTGACCTCTAGTCATCTTTTGGGATTGATCGTTTCGTAAAAAGCGATCATGGTTGACCCCCTGAAGGTTGAGGCAATAACTCAATTTCCTCCCCCACATAAAATCAGACAACTTCACAGCCTACAAGGAAAGGCGAATTTCCTTAGGCATTTTGTGTCGAACTATGCTAACATAACAAAGTGATTTATGCGTCTTTTGAAGAAATGGGTCCCATTCTATTGTGACGAAGTTGCATAGCATTGCTTCGATGAATTAAATAAATCATTAGTTTCGATTCCTTTGTTGAGTCCCCCCAATTACAATCGAGACTTCTTGTTGTATTTGGCAACAGTCGAGTCTTCGATTGGCATGGTTCTAGTTCAAGAGGATGATGAGCTCCAAAAGCATGTCATCTATTACTTAAGTTGTTCTCTTATGGGTCCTGAACTAAAATATTCTCATGTTGAGAAACTAGCGTTGGCATCTTTCCTTGCTTTCCATTGGCTTCAACATTATATTCTATTACATAAGACAATCGTCAACACCACTGTCAATCCATTTCAATATGTTTTGACTAGGAGAATCATTGGCAGGAAGCGCAAAAAGTGGGTTGTTGTGCTTCAAGAGTTCGATTTGGATTTTGTGTCCATAAAATCTAAGAAGTATTTGGTCTTCGCCGAGTTGATGTCGAAGTTCCCAGTGGAGAATGAGGAAAGCGAGATAATAGACTTATTTTCGAATGAGCACATTTTCCTCACATTTTCTTCCAACCCATGGTATGGGGATATCCTTATATATCTCCAGTCTCTGAGTTCTCTCTAGAATATTCATGAGATGAGCGACGACAAGTTCATCACATGGCTAAAAACTACCTCATCATAGCTGGCACGTTGTATCGGAATGGGGTGGACTCGATTCTTCATCATTGTTTGACTCTTGAAGAAGCGAAGGTTTTTTTAAATGACTACTATAGTTGAGCATGTGTTCGTCACCTATCTAGGTTGGCAACAACCCAAAATATTTTGCGCACCAAGTAATTTTGGCCCACGATCTTCAAAGATTGTATTGAGGTGGTCAAGAAGTGTCACCCATGTCAAATATTCACTAAGAAAATGTGTGCACATCCCGCTCCCATGTTTCTCGTTATTACTGTCAGTCCCTTCACCAAGTCTAGGGGTAGATTTCATGACATGCCACCCAGCTTCGGCTAGAGGGCATCGTTACATAATTGTGTTTGTCGACTACTTTACAAAGTGGTTTGAGGCCATGTTGAGATTTGCTAGAGATCAGGAAACTGCAACACTTTTCATCTTTAATCAGGTCATATCTAGGTTCAGGGTTCCAAGAGAGATTTTCACTAACCATGGAAGTCACTTTTAGAACTGCATGATGTCAAAGCTAGCCTCAAACCTGGGATTTAGGCAGGAGCATTCGTCTCCCTACTATCCCAAGGCCAACGGTCAAGTTGAAGTTGTGAACAAGTTATTAAAAACAACACTGAGAAGAACGGTTAATTCAAATCGAACGCACTGGAACTCAATGCTATACCCAACCTTGTGGGTGTACTAGACCTCAATCAAAACTGCCACTAGTTTCTCTCCATTCCAAGTCATCCACAGAGTGGAAGAAGTTTTTCCAATTGAATGTAAGGTTCCTTCACTTAAAATAGTGGTTGAGCTCTTTCCTAACACGACTCAACTCAAGGAGCGCTTTTTTTATATTGAACATCTTGACGAGCAAGGTCAATATGCAGCTTTAGAAAATGAAGTGCACAAGAAGCATGTCAAGTCTCAATATGATAATTTTTTCATCCTAGGGTTTTCTCCGAGGGAGACCTTGTGTTGGTCTATGACGAGGACAAGGATTCCCTAGGGGCAGTTAAGTTTAACCCTATGTGGTACGGCCCTTATGTCATGTGACGGGTTTAAGAAAAAGGATCTTACAAGCTCGCGAACTATGAAGGTAATGTGTTGTCAAAGCCCAGAAATGGGCTCTATCTCAAGAAGTACTATGCTTGAGCCCGAGGGCTTAAGCATTAGCACATTTGTAAATATTGCTTCTTTTGTATATAGCTTTGTTTAGAATTTTTTCTTCATCCTTTTGTTGCGTTAGTGATTGGTGTGCTTCTGTTGTGTGGAAGATACATGCGGAGTCACTAATCTACTTTGGATTCATAGATGGCACTATCATCCATACTTGACACTTAGCATCCAATGCTTGGGTGATTTATTCTCCTTCTATTCATCTATTGTCTGTTGGAGGTGTGTGTCTCGTGGAAATTACTAACAACATTGTCGAGTATAGTGTGGTTATTGGGCTTTTGTGAGATGAATTGTCAAGTGGAATTAATTTCCTCCAATTGTTCATGGATTCGCAATTATTTGTTTCACAATTAAATGGCATGTATCGAGTACGCAATCTGGTGTTGTTATGATTTTTCCTTAGTGTACATCTTCTAGAGTATTCGTTTGATTTTATTACTTATGAACATGTTCCTAGAAGAGATAATGAGTTTGTTTATGCCTACGGTAATTATGTTTTAGATTGGCATTTATATCATCATTAAAGTAAGTACACATAATCACATGTAAATATTAGCATTTACAAGTAAAATACAAAATGTATATAACACACAAGAATAATATATATATCAAAATGAGATCCATCAAGTACAAAATATGGGGCCTCCTAGCCCCTGAAGGTTATGTAATTTTATACAAGTACAAAAATCATGATATGAGCACATAATATGCCTAAGTCTGAGGCTGGTGCACCCTATCATAACAAACAATGGTGTTTTCCAAACATCAGAATAATCAGACCCATGGCCTGGGTACCCCCACGACATGGCGTTGCATGCCTACAGGGAGTTCATCAATGGTATCCATAGGCACATTGCACATGTGGGCCTCAAAGTTCTATTCCACACTACACAAAGTCCTAGATGCATCATCACTCGGTCCTTCCTCCTCTTTGCCTCCTTGGCTATGTAATGGGACATTAACCGATCTCATGGGTGATCTGTCTACATAAAATTAAGGTACTTGTTAGTATTTTGGATCTCGCAAAAAGATAGAAATAGTTATATATTCGAAAATTAAAAATTAAATAACACAAAATGAAAGGTTACCTATATCTTGTAGCTCATCTCCAGCAAGGATGATGGCATCTAGATCGTTGGTGAAATCAATGCCTGCATATGGATAGTCCTCAATAAAGGGAGTTTGTCGCTCCCACCAGCTAAAGAAATCATCATCATAGGGGTTGGACATTTTTCCACCTCCTAGGTGAGTTATGAGCTTGGTACATCGTACAATGGTTGGCCATGGTTGTAGGTGTCCTCGTATGTGTGTCTGCGGGCTCATTATAGGAACCCACTCAAAAACAAAAGTATACAGGATACTCACAAAACAAAAGTTCTTATCTTTCTTGAGCTTGCAATCAATAAGTTGTGCTTTCATGTTGTTGAGAATGGTAGTGCTCCAGTCATACATAGTAGGTCGTAGACATTCAACCCCATATTTCATTTGTGCTCATGATTCCAAGTGTAATGAGTTGGATCCTACAATCCTGTTGAGGGGTCCTAAATCCCTTTAACTCAACAGTAGGAACCAAACTCGCCATTGAGGCCCAATTAGACTCTACAACATTTAATAATGGAATGGTTCTCCAGATCTTGCAATCCAAGCGATTAATTGATGGCCTTTACGTAGTGATTTACAAGATATCTTCTCGTGAAAACTCCTCCTTCAGTTTGAACATTATGTTTTTGTATTTTCTCTTATAGGTGGATCTAATAAAATATAGGTATTGGTATAAAACAATTGGGTAAAGGAAAAGGGGGAAAACTTAACTACTGAAGAAGGCTGAGCTGAGGATAACCCTCGTGCTCAAGCATGCGGACAAATATTTTCACACCTACGACAGGCCTAGTACTAATACATCAACTTGTTGGTATTTCAATTATTGACTGAGATACAATTATCGAAAGAAAACATACATGCAATAAAATGATGGCAAGAAAATTAGTTTCCTTAGCTCTAACCACTAATCACACATTAACACAACGATTTTCTTTCAATCATTAGAGATAAGAACTATAAAAATATTGAATCAACTAACTTATCAATAGATTCAGAAACTCTTAATCATTACAGCATCCATTCATGAGATAAAGTCAGAAGTAATTCCTCCTTATGATCCAATCACACATGCCTCTGATGTAAAACAGAAATTTGTCTCCGGTCCTAAACATGAATTCTCAATTAAGGTAGTTCTGAAATAGTTCTTTACAATTCCAAAAATGAGGGTCTTTGCAAAAACCATCGACCTTCACTAAAAGGTCGATCCTCTTATTTATAACAAATTATTAACTAAAAATAACTATCAAAAGTCCAAGCTAAGTAAAACAAAACAGTGCCACATGACGCTTCCATCTCTTTGTCTTCTAAGAGTCATCAAATGGTTTCACTTAAGTGGTTGACTCTTCTCATACTCTGACCATTTGACGAAGAGTTACTCACATGTGTTGGTATACGGGAATCTATGTTGCTCCATCGGGTCCGAAAGGATCTCCTTTATCTCCACTTCCTGTGCCCAATACTTGACTACTTTAACACTTAACTACTGTAATATTATTTGAGCCTTGATCAGGTGCTCCATGAACTGTTGTACTTGACTTGGCACCATGTTTTCCACCTTTTCTATCTCTGCAGTCCACGATGATTCTTGTTCTACATGTTGTTTGACTATGTCATGCAAGTTGACAAAGTCCTCGGGTGAGTCGAATTCTGGGAGACCGATGTCTCTCATCGCCCGGCTGATATTGGTCCAGCTTCTTTCGCAATCACCCTATTTCTCTTGACTCTCCCATTGAGATTCTTGGGCCATCTTCACCCAGGATTCGACCGACTTTCTTATAGAGTCAATGTTGTTTTCCTTTAGCACCCAAATGTCGTGCTCTTCGGCTTCTCGGCCCTTTTGAACTGCATTGATGTAATCAATCCTTTCCACCACTTGGTGGGCCTTCTCGTACCATATTTTCATATCTATGCACATTGCTAGCGCCATAAGGGTGTCTTCTTGGAAGTCAGTTATACCTATAGTGAAAAGGTGTCGCTCACTTGTGAATTTTCTATAGGAATCTTGGAATTCACTTCTCAATAATATTGTGGCATGTGTGGAGTCCTGATAGTATTTCTCCAAATGGCCCAGATGCTCCAACTCCTTTAGCACAGTGGCCAGCTCCTCTTCATATTTCCTTACTCTATCCAGGGTGGCATCTTTGATTTCCATTCCTGCACCAATAATCTCAGACGTCTTGCCATGCTCTGTACTGATCAATTTCTCCTTTGTGGTGATGAGGATGGAACTATGCAAAGTAATCCTCCTTTTCTTGGTGTTTCTCTTCATGATGGCTTTCCTCTTTCGGTCATAGGCGATTGCTTGTATATCGGCGACCTCATCCACAGATTCAGGGATTTTTTGCTCTCCCCAAGTAAAAGTGTTTCATAGGCTCCTGATGGTGTATATTTGTTAAAGACTGGGTTCTTGAACGTCTTTCTATGTCCCTAAAGCTCGGCCTCTGGTCATTGCTCATCGAGGGGTAAATTACTGGCCAAAACTGAGGAATCAGGGGAAGCTTCAGTACTTACTTGGTAATCGGTTATCAAGATGTCAATTTCCTGTTGTGGAATCTCTTCCCCTTGTTCGCCCAATCCTATCTCATCCCTCAAGTTGCCCATTTGGGTTCCCGTAATGTCGAGTGGCTCACCATACAAGGCACTTTATACCTCATGCTTGTTCTGCAGACTGCTTTGATCTGGAGCATCAAGACCCAGGGTTGATTCTTTCTCAGGTTCTTTCTCCTCTGTGATTTTCACTGGAGTCACCAGGAAAACCTTCAAACTCTCCTCATAGTCATAGATAGTTATTAAATCATACAAGGGGTTTGGTACACTAGTCCTACCTAGTGTCCTTGATATCTCAGGCTGGGTTGAAATTCCCCCTGGTGATTTGATCTGTGGTGGTGTAATTTCAGGGTTTTATGGACCGATGATTCCTTCAAGTTGTATAGGCTCTGATCCAC
>JASDQU010880521.1:22773-33111 GCA_032191745.1 Picea mariana
TGTCCTCCGTGTCCCATGTCCCGTGTCAGGTGACTTAGGTTATTAAACATGTGCATGAAACCCCTTTTACCCGGACAAGTGCTCAAAGACATTATGCTAATCTCCAAGCCAAGTTTGGAGGGGACGCTAGGACGTCCTATTGGGCTCAATGGATGTGGAATGTTCCCGGGAGAAGTCAAATCCAAGCCATGTGAGTGGATGAGGTGGTAGGGGATGTTTGGGCAAGGGGTGCAGTGATAGCAGGGAAATGTATAGCTTACCTGTGGGTGACTCTGAAGAGGGTGAGCTACACCTTGTCATGGATGCAAATGTTTCCAAGCCCATTCATGCCTTTTATCTTTTATTCTTATTGTTTTTTCTTTCAAGAGGCTAGTTAGGGGACACTACCCTAGCGTGGTGACCCGTGGTGGCAATGTTACCCACAAGCATTTCATGGAAAGGAGAAGGATGGCTCGTGATGAGACCCCCTTTCTCTTGGCTATGCCACCAAGAGCCGCTACCATGGCATGGTGACTAGCTGTCGGTAGTGCCATACCGCTACATGCCCATGGACCTAATAGGCTGGCTCGTGATGAGACCCCCTATCCTCTAACTAGGTCTTGATTTATTATTTTTTATGGGTCCCTCTGTTTTTTGCTCAGAAGCTTTTTATTGCTTTCTCGAGGATCCCTAGGCGAAGCATCTCAAAGTTTCATTCTTTTGGCTTTTATCTTTTTCCAGCTACTTTTACCCTCTGGGCCTTTAGCCTCTTCTTCCCACAAGGTAGGGTACAACCCTTAGATATTTGGCCAACCCCATGCCTGGCCCAGTGTAATGGGATGGATGAGCGGGAAAAAGATGAAAAGTGGTAAGTATGGTGGGAGCGGACGGTGGCCTTTCATGAATCCTCCCAGTGGCAACTCAAACCCTATGGGTACCAGCTTACTCGGGCATCTTGTCATCCCCCCAGGTGTGGTCAAGTGGAAAATCATAAGGTCAAGCACACGTTAGAAGCAAAAAGAATTAAATGCACATATTCAAAGGTTGAGGATCAGAGTGACACATACCATGATACCCGGACTCATTACCTCACGGAGCAAGATCCATTTCTACTGTAGGACCAGGCTGATGTGATGGATGTTGTTGTTGCTGACAAAGTGGAGGCATTGAAGAATGAAAAAATGGGCCCTCCAAGGCCATGCTCAAGTCGATTTGGCTCTCGGTACTCCATGTTGAGGACCTGTGGGCCTCGAGACATAATCTCCTTAGTTATCCCTATGCACGGGGATAACAAGTACCAAGCAGAGATGATGTGTGATCTTCTTCTCTCTCGGAATGGCCCATGAGACTTGAGAGGAGTTAAGAAGAAGGACATGATCACATCATTGACCTTCCTCTTATGCTGGGATGATAAAAGCTTAAGAGTTATATCATGAGACCCTTGTGGACATTTTTCCATTAAAGAAGACCCCCATTTTGAATTTGTCTTGTTATTGTTGCTTCCCCTTGTTTGAGCCACGTCCCCCTTATTCTTTATGTGGTTTGGGTCTTTGCTAGCCACCTTGACTTGTTGACTATTCTAATTAATATTTTATGAATTAAAATATTAATTATTTTAAATTGTTTATTTTATTAGGGTTTAATCGAACTCTAAAGATAGGGTTAATTTAATTAACCCTATCCTCCTACCAAAACTATAAAAGAAGACCTCTCCCCTCATTTCATTCACTCATTATTCATTCCTCTTCCTTCAATTCTTTTGGTCTGAAATTTGTTGCGGCCTCCTTGGACAGTTCTTGCTGGCTTGTAGTGCGGCCCTCTTGGATCTGATTTTCTGGTTGATTTTTGGTCAGGGCACGGCCTCCTTGGACAGTTCTGTTGATTAGGGTGCAGCCTCTTTGGACAAATCTCTTGCTGATTAGGGTGTGGCCTCCTTGGTCAGTTCTCTTGCTGGTTTAGGGTGCGGACCCCTCCTTGGACAGCTCTCTTGCTGGTTTTGTGATATGGCTCCCTCCTTGGACAGTTTCCTTTGCTGGTATAGGCTGCGGCCTCTCTCTCTCCACTTTTCCAAGCCTGCCCCCACCTTCTTTGTTGGTGTCTTTCCCCTTTCTGTTGCCGATGGTGCCACCTATTGCTTCTGCTGTGTCTTTTCTAGTCTGCTGCTGATATCTTTGTGCTGCCGTTGTCACCTGTGCATGGTACCTAGTCTCCAGCCTTTAGGGTTTATTGAGACAGCCCTAAATCTGCTACCAAAATACTGCCTATTGTTGTAGCAGTCCCTCTTCTTGGACAGAATTTTGTTAGGGCTGTTAGTGGTTTCCTTTCAGCCTCTAGATTGGGCAGTGGGGCTTTTGTTTCAGCCTTACTTTTGATGTTTGGTATGCTGGTTGTTTTTCTGATATCTCCCTAAGTTCTTCTTGGCAAAACTGTTCACAAGATCATGATGAGATCTACCCCTGAGGGTTTGATCAATGATCCTTAAAGTTTTTTCTGAGCATTCAGAAAAGAGGACAACTGCAAGGTCATCAGGTAAATCTGCTCTTTGTTTTTGCTAAGGTAATGTTCAGATCCATTGTATTATTTCTGTTATTGGTTTACATCAGAATTTTTGAAAATATTGCTGATCCAAAACTACAGCAGTAAATAAAATTTAAAATGATATTTCTGTTTCTAGTTTGCCCTTAATTTCTAACAAGGCGCAGCAAGGGAGATAGCGGCCAGGTAGGCTAGGCTATTTGCTGCATTGTACTTTCCTCAGGTGGGCCATTATCCCAAGATGGGAGCCCAGATTTTATCTAATAAAATCATCAAGGAACTGATTTTCCCTTCGAGGTTTTTTTCCAGGGGTGTTTACGCAGAAATCTTTGTGCAATGTGTTTGGTTTTAGTTTTTTATGCTTTCGCTAATGTTTGGTTAAGTAACCTAGCTGTGCATATATTTAATAAAGTGATTTTATTCAGAATAAGTGCCAGGTGCTAGGTTTACAGAAATTAACAATCTGGAGTTGAGTTGGAGACATGGCTCTGGACCACGTATGACAGAACTGGAAAGCACACATTGGTGCTTGGAGGCAGCAACTGGGCTGGGAGAACAAAAGACAAGAGGAGAGAGGATAACAAAGAGGATTTGTTGGATATCATTGAAGAGATGTTGCCATAGTAGCCATAGGGCTAGAAAATTTTCGCTGGCAAGGAGAAGTTGCCAGGGAAGCTATCGGGCAGAGAAATTTTCCATGAAAGAAACCATGGAGCAGTTGCCATGAAAGCCATAGAGTGGGAAGAATTTATTGATCTTTGTTAGCAGGGAAATAGAGAAGACAACAAAGAGAATTTTGTTGGAGGTTGGCAAAAAGAAGTTGCCAGAGTAGCCATAGAGATGGAAAATTTTGGCTGGCAAGAAGTTACCAGAGAAACCATAGGGATGGAAGAATTTGCTGAATTTTGTAGGTAGGGAGATAGTGCCAAGTGTTAGAAATCATAATTGGAAGTGAGAGAGCTCCAAGAGGCAGACACAATGTTGATTATTGTTCCCTAGAAGAAACTAAAGAAACATGTAGGAGGCATGTTCTTATTTTCGGATTCATTTTTTGAAGTTGCTTTCCTCCATTTCGGAGTTTGTTAAAAATAACAATTCTGCATATTACAGGTTTGGCAGTCTCAGAAGTATGGACAGTGGAAACAAGTAAATGTTTCTGGGTATGAGAAACACGAGGTAACAGTATATATCCTTTGTTGAGACCAACTCTACTACAGAAACATTTACACTGTGCTGGCCAATCGCAGAACCCATTGTTTGAACAAAATGGAGATGTACAACTGCACGTAACAAGTAGTCAGAAGTTTATGTTTAAAAATCTTCATTACACTCTTGGTCTGAAAAAATATTTGCTTTGTGTTATTGCCAGGTTGGAGAGCAAAGTCCCAGTGTAGAAGTTGTGTTCACAACATGCAAATGCCTGGTGAAGAATAGGTGTGGAGAGATTATAGCTTCAAAAGTTGTAGAACAACCATTATATACAGCTATTCTCAAGCAGTGTCACATTTTGATCGTTTCTTTGTAGACAACAGTTGATTGTGAACAAACCCTTTTACTTTTTCATTGTGTATTCCTCTAATTTTTGTATTTCATTAACCAAGAAATAGAGGATTGCAGAAAGCAAAATAAAACATCTTACCATGGCTAAATCCTAAATGATATGCCCTTGGAAAAGTGACAACAAATTCCCCTGGATTCTGCACCAACCTGATTGTGAAAGTCAAATTATAAGATACAGAAAATATCACGGCTCTATCAACATTGTTGGCGAGCAAGAATGTAAGAAAGACAGCTGGTTCTTCCCTAAATCTATGCGAAAAAAAATATATAGTCCCAACATAATAAGCTTCTGACATAAAAATATGCAGTTTAATCTGAAATTCAAATAACCAAAAAGTGATAAATTCAATCTCTGAACTAGGTGAGAAACTACAAGGTTTTAAGGGTTAACCCCAAAACAGCACCTGCAACAAGGAACCCCTGGCTGAAGCAATATTTCTGGGGACATGAGAGTTGTCTTCTCACCCAAAATGGCAAATGCAGCTGACCAATACTACAAACAGCTGGTTAGTGGAATGAACCAATGTATGGATGTTTAGAAATATGAAGAATAAAGTTTCCTTCCATAGACATCGAAAAATGTAAATGTCAGAATGTTCGTTGTTATTGAAGTGTACAGTAAGGGCACTAAAGTTAACCAGTAAAAACGAAGGCAATTACTTAAAATAATAGTACTATCACATGAACAAGAAACCTCTGAAAATGCACAAACCATACCAAGACGACTAACATGGTCCCCATAACCCTGAACTCGTATAACTTCCTCTAATGATAACGCTGCATCTCCCGGAACAGCATACCAGGTCTTAGGAGAACCTGTATGTAAGTAGTTTAAGCTGTGCAGTTCATGGTCCTCCACATGCCAAGCAAACCAACTGAACAACATACCAATGTAAACCATGGGAGAAGTTACCCCAGGTACCTCATCGGGCATGTTACAGATCAAAGAGCCGGGTGAGCGTGCAACAATTCTCATATTCCAAGCACTATTTGAGAGTTTCCATCCAGCACCTCCTACTTCTCTGTCAGTATTTCCATCCAAACGTTTGTATCTTGTCTTCATTCTGTCTGCCTGATGGTCAGACATCTTGGCTGATGTTGTCTTGACAGGCATGAGACCTTCTGCATTATCAGTATTGAGACCCATTTCAGGAGATCCAGTCCTGCAAATATAAGTATCCTCTGTACCATCATCATTCAAGGCAAAGGCATTTTGAGAATCTGAGTTGTTATTGTCCTTGGGATTTGTTTCTTGCATGCTCTGATGGATTTCATCTTTATTTGGATTATTAAAACCAGCCTGCAGTTCTCTCTCCATTTTTCCCTTCCTTCCATGGGTAGGAGATGGACAAGTAAAAATTTCGTTGGGTTCACCAAAAGCAGTACCAGGGATGTCATTGGCATACTCTACTGAGATGGGCCTATCCGAAGCTGCCTTCCAAAACATTGTCTCAATTGCCAAAGGAGAAACCTCCTTGGCTGTCCCAAGGCGGGACCGGTAAAATGCCCTCGCCTTGGCTTCGAATTGTTCAAGTGTGTAGCTTTCCCCACTTTGCCATACCGGTTTCTGCACAATAGATTGCATGGGTCCTCTTAACTTCCTGGGATTCCACCCTATTTGTTGATGACGAGTTGTGAACTTAGCCTTGCCATCCCCATCAACCCCATTGTTCACCTGAAAATTCTCATATTTATTATTACCCAGCTGAGAAGCAGGGTAAGCTGTTGGCATGCTGTTCGTGCTCTGAGAAACAGCGAAGGAAGAAGAGCCGTGGGCGCTAGCTAGAGCATTATCCTGCGACTCTACTAAAGATCTGTTAATGTTTGAAATGACAAGTTTCTTTGGAGGCTTAGGCAGAGGAGGCACAATCTTGCATATACCATATTGACTCGCCTCGCTCTCGATCTTCGAAATGTAACCAATTGGGTCGGAGAACTCAGCTTCCGTGGGACGATACTCTGGAGCCAAGGGCAACCCCTTAAGCCAAGGGGCTATTTCCCCATCTCCCATCCTAAAACCGAGTAAACGGCAACTTTATACAAAGGAGAGAATCAACGAACTCAAAAGTAACCTCAACAGCCTCTATAGATCCTTGAAAACCAGAACGAACCACCAATACACAGTGCACCTCCTATTTTAGTCTGCATTACTCGTCATTAATTATTCATGTATTTTATATCGAACACCCAACAGGAGAACTGAAAACGAAAAATTTTACAAGCCTAAATAGGGGAAGCGAGCTAGGCCATCCTGAGAACTAAATAGAAAAGGTCAGGCTGAAGTTGTAACAGCCGACTTGATTTTGTGTTTTTATTTTTCTGGGTCAATCAGATGAACCAAAAAAAATAATCTGTAGGGTGAATGAAAAGGGACTTACAACGTATTAATACTTGAAACCTGCGAATCTTTACAAACAATTAAGAGATCAAACACAAGGCTGCCGCAACCACTACAAAGTCCCGCTGGCTTCAGAAAGCATTTTTTCAATCCCAAAACATAAAAAATAAAAAATAAAAACATGGAAAAAAATTCCCAAAAAGCAAAACAACAAGAAGAAAATTACTTGATCGAACTACCGTTTGCCTTTCTATTTAATCATGACATACAAACTCCTCCGGATAGGTCACTTGCACAACGAATTTCACCATGGACGTAGACTTCGTTTCTAAATCTAACCTTGAACTGACAGAATAAATGGAATTTTTTTCCTTAAATTGTTCCAATATTCGGTTGATTATTTATTCACTAAATAAAAGGTTTTTTCCCTCGATCCCTCAATATATAGAGCTCGAAAGCCCTTATATAGAGTGCTTTCTGAGAGTCTGTGTTGTTATTTCACAGTTGAACGCATTTTGAGTTTACATTATTTGTTTGTAATTTGTAAAGGTTTACGTAGCCCTATTCTCGACTCCACTACCGTTAGCCAAATAAAGAGCGATAAGTCGCAAAAGATATTATTAATTTCACTAGTTATAAAGAGCGATAAGTCGCAAAAGATATTATTAATTTCACTAGTTATAAAGAGCGATAAGTTCACAAAAAAATATTATTAAGTTCACTAGCTATAAAGAGGGATAAGTTCATGATATATATTATTAAAGTTCGCTCGCTAGATTCTAAAGTATAACATTTATCCATACATTGAGATGGAGACTAAGTTAAGGTCCGTATGATAAATATAAAAGCATGTCTTACATATTTTGTAAGGAGGGAAACCAACATTACAGTTCCTATTTTTCAATTTCCAAATGATGTTATATTTTTAGTTTTTTCTAGTTTGTTGTATTTTTTTTATTTTTTTTACTTTAGTATATATATTTTCACTATTAAATTATTTTTCAATTTCTAAATGACGTTATATATTTTTAGTTTTTTCTAGTTTGTATTTTTACTTATAACATATATATTTTCATTATTAAAATAAGATTAGTTACTATACAAATCACAAGGTTAATGTCATTTAAACTTTTATCCAAACAAATATAAACTTATATTCTCATTTATAATTATTTTTGAAATAATGTGATAATTACAAGGTTAATGTCATTTAAACTTTTATCCAAACAAATATAAACTTATATTCTCATTTATAATTATTTTTAAAATAATGTGATTATATGTAATTTTTTAATATTAATAAAATTAATAGTATAATTAAATTACAAGGTTAATGTCATTTAAACTTGTATCTAAACAAATATAAACTTATATTTTCATTTATAATTATTTTTGAAATAATGTGATTATATGTAATTTTTTAATATTAATAAAATTAATAGTATAATTTTCTATTTTCTATTTTTTAAGATGATAAAACTTATCATTAATTAAATAATATGTTGTTGGTTCATAAAAGGTACACTTACATTTTTGAGCAGTAAGTATTTGAAAAAAACAAACTCTTAATCAATTAAAATTAGTTTTGAATTTTATTTTAAATAAATAAATAAAATTCAATCGAAATGATATTTATAAAAAATAAAAAAATCAATATTCTATATTATCATCACTCAAACTATAATATTAATATCATATACTTTTAAATAACATAAAGTTATAAATAAAAATCTTAAGTTTATATACTTATTTTTAAAATTTTAAAATAGTTTTATAATTATGTGGAGGAGTGCAACCTAGGGACCAAGGTTATAATTATAATTGTTTTTTTAAACAGTTTCAATAAATAGTATGTCCCTCTAACATAACACATTCACATAATAAAGTGAAATGATAGTATTTGTTTTGTAAAACATACACACTAAGTTTAATAATAATAATAATAATTTATTTTTAAGGTCATGGTCAAGCCAGCCCATCAAATTGGTGTATAAAAACCCCCTTGTTTATGGGATAAGGGACCCCCTCCACCCAATGATTTGACTAGTAAAATTTAATATTATAACACCTTCATACAATAAAATAAAATGATTGTATTTATTTTGTAAAACATACACACTAAATTTAATATTATATTTTATTATAATGATATATTTATGTTTCATTAAAAAAATTATTAAAAAATAAAATGTATATATTATTATTATTATTATTAGTTTGAGTATTATTATATTTTATTATAATGATATATTTATGTTTCATTAAAAAAATTATTAAAAAATAAAATGTATATATTATTATTAGTTTGAGTATTATTTTGAGAAACATACAAATTATCGATATTTTAACATGATTATATTTGTTTTTTAAAACATACAATATATATATATATATATATATATTTACTTTTTATTTATTATTAATAAAAAAATTAAAATATTAAATTAATAAAATAAAATATTAAATTATTATCGATATTTTAACATGATTATATTTGTTTTTTAAAACATACAATATATATATATATATATATATATATATATATTTATTTACTTTTTATTTATTATTAATAAAAAAATTAAAATATTAAATTAATAAAATAAAATATTAAATTAATATTATATATGCATAAATTTAACTAAATTTTATTAAATTTTAATTTAAAATTATATTTTAATTAAAATTTAATTAAATTATAATTAAAAATTATATATTAATTAAAATTACACCATCTCAACTACTAAACCGAACAAAGGCATTTCGCTTATGACTTGATCCTAATGAACAAAGGCGTTATCCCTTTTCAACAATGTTTTGCTTTGAATGTCCTTCCTAATCATGGAAATATTAAAAAAAAAAATAGAAAGTGTAATAATTCATGTAAAGCCTCTTCATGTATCCATCATTCATGTAAAACCTCTTCATGTATCCATCATTTTATCACCTAGTAATCCTAGAGAAATCCAAATCCACGTTGGGAAATAGAAGGGTTGGTTTAATTTATAAAACACACCTCTCTATTAACCGAGAAGCAATTGTGATAGAAATTACCCTAGGTTACCACACATATCAAMCAAAAGCATTCAATTGAATTAATAAAAATTATCCACGTTGGGAAATAGAAGGGTTGCTTTAATTTATAAAACCCACCTCTCTATTAACCAAGATAGCGATTGTGATATAAATTACCCTCTGATACCACACATATCAAACAAAAGCATTAAATTGAATTAATAAAAAATACGTTATAGGAATTAGTTGGGAAATAGAAGGGTTGCTTTAATTTATAAAACCCACCTCTCTATTAACCAAGATAGCGATTGTGATATAAATTACCCTCGATACCACACATATCAAACAAAAGCATTAAATTGAATTAATAAAAAATACGTTATAGGAATTATCACAAGTTGTAAACTTCATTTTTCTCCTTAACAATCAAATATAATGCAACATTTATAATAAATAAACAAAAGCTTTAATAATGCATAAGTTTTTTTTAATTAAATTATATATGAATTAATAAAAAATACTTTATAGGAATTATCACAAGTTGTAAACTTGATTTTTCTCCTTAACAATTAAATATAATGCAACATTTATAATAAATAAACAAAAGCTTTAATAATGCATAAGTCTTTTTAATTAAATTATATATTAGATCGTTAAATGGGCATTTCATCCATCATTAAAGATAAGAAATGATATTAAAAAAAAGTGATATTGAATTAAACTATATATTAGATCGTTAAATGTTTCAAGTAGATACTCTATCCATCATCAAAGACAAGAAATGATATTAAAAAAAAGTGATAGATAAAGTTTTTATAAGGTGAAAATTGCTAATAATTGTGAGATTGAACCAATATATATATATATATATATATATATATATATATATATATATATATATATATATATATATA
>JASDQU010880521.1:33131-51937 GCA_032191745.1 Picea mariana
GTTGGGAAATAGAAGGGTTGCTTTAATTTATAAAACCCACCTCTCTATTAACCAAGATAGCGATTGTGATATAAATTACCCTCGATACCACACATATCAAACAAAAGCATTAAATTGAATTAATAAAAAATACGTTATAGGAATTATCACAAGTTGTAAACTTCATTTTTCTCCTTAACAATCAAATATAATGCAACATTTATAATAAATAAACAAAAGCTTTAATAATGCATAAGTTTTTTTTAATTAAATTATATATGAATTAATAAAAAATACTTTATAGGAATTATCACAAGTTGTAAACTTGATTTTTCTCCTTAACAATTAAATATAATGCAACATTTATAATAAATAAACAAAAGCTTTAATAATGCATAAGTCTTTTTAATTAAATTATATATTAGATCGTTAAATGGGCATTTCATCCATCATTAAAGATAAGAAATGATATTAAAAAAAAGTGATATTGAATTAAACTATATATTAGATCGTTAAATGTTTCAAGTAGATACTCTATCCATCATCAAAGACAAGAAATGATATTAAAAAAAAGTGATAGATAAAGTTTTTATAAGGTGAAAATTGCTAATAATTGTGAGATTGAACCAATATATATATATATATATATATATATATATATATATATATATATATATATATATATATATANATAGAAAAAATATATATATATATATATATATATATATATATATATATATATATATATATATATATATATATATATTAAAATAATAAAGGACTATTGTGTAAAATGATTAAAAATATAATAATCATTGTTCTATGCCTAAATTGATTAAAATAATAAAGGACCATTGTGTAAAATGATTAAAATTATGACGACTGAAATAATAAAGGAGAGGACATGCAATAAAATAAAACCAGCATAGATTCATCTTAAGCCCGAATGTATCAAGAACCGAGAGGGATCAAATCTCTCGAGGTGCAAACCTTTTTTAGAGTGAAAATTTTGAGGAAAGGTTAAAGGTTTGCACCTCAAGAGAGATTTAATCCCTCTCGACCCTTGATAGATCTAGGGTTAAGATGGATCTACGTTGGTTCCAGTCGTGGGGGGTCATAGATCAACAACAATATGTATATTTATATGTCTAAGATTAATCTGATCATTTGAATAATTTGTTCAGTTACATTTTGTTGAGAATATAGAGAGTATGAACCAAAAGTATAGTTGATGAGTCACATTAGGAATATGGAATATAAAAAGTAACAATGTAGAATGATGACAAATGTGATAATAATAAAAATATAGTAATTTACAAATAATTGCATAGTGATCAATCTCAATATTTTTCTAATCTTGTAGGTTGAGCATGTTTTTCACAATTTATATATCTTAACATTATAATTGTTTTAATGTGCAAATACTAATAGATAATCACACATAACCAAACAAAGTACATGACTTCAACTTATAATATCTATTTTAAAATTTGTTTTCACTACTTTATTGCTAAATTCATTTCACTTGATGATTTGTTGTATCTCACAGTTGAAGTCAATATAGAGGATTAATTTACTTTGTATCATTTCTTCAATTAATTAATGCAAGTTGTATCATTGCCTCCATGGGGACTAATTTAAAGCTTCATTGAATTTATGACATGTCCTTGCCAAAGTCTAGAACTTATGGACTCAACACAAACAAAAGTATAGAAATTGAAAGGTAGATCAATAAATTGTTATAAGAGGGCCATATTTAGGGAAGCACCTTCAACTTATAATATCGATTTTGAAATTTGCTTTCACTCTAAATTCATTCCATTTGATGTTGTGTAGTATATGGGGGTTGAAATCAATATAGAGGATTAATTTCCTTTGTCATTGTCCATAGCATTACCACTGAAATATATGCACTTATTGTTTTATGTGATATTATCACTGAAATCAATGCACCTTATTGTTTTATGTTATATCATTGTTAAAATAACTAGCATACCCCTGAAGTGGGGGAAAGGAAACGCCAAAAAAAACTGAGTGACATATGTTTTAATGACCATAAGTTTTAGTGAGAAAACAAAGAATGAAACAAAGATAATATAGACAAGTGAACGGTGAAATAAATTTTTCAAAACAAAAGATGTTACATGTGTTCATTTCTTTAATTCTAGATATCATGTAAAGGTATTTTCTACTGAGATATCAAATCATAATTTGTTATGAAAATAAAACAAAATAAAAGGCAATTTTTATTACCATGTCTTACATCTTAGAATCAATTTCACAAGCAATTTTGATACATATGCTCAAGCAGAGAGAGCATTTGGTATAAAAAGAGTAGCCTGCTTTTCATTCCAACTTGTACATAAGAAAGGATTCACTTAAATCCATAAGTAAATCCACATTTACATGTAGTGGGATGAATCAATCAACAAAACGAGATCTTTACATGTATCGTCAAATCCTGGCATGCTAGCACAATAGGTAAGGGGTACTTCTACAGGGGTGGATTTGGTAAAAGTACACCTCTATAGATTCTAATTCAGATCCTCCATGTGGTGTTGACATTGAATTGGAAAGTTGAATAAAATCCATGAGGATACTTTTGGTGGCCTAGTTCATTATGTGTAGCCTCTATAATCATTTCTCTTTGCCTCGAAACACGAGGGCCTGTAATCTTTGCATTGATCTCTAAACTTTTCAGTCCTAAGTATTTCTCTACTCGATACAACTTTAGGGGAGTTACAAGTTCGCTTGGATCATACCTTCTCTCTATGAAAGTGGTCGGATATCTATATGATAAAGAAGTAAGAATGAGGCACACCCATTAAATCATGCAGGGATAAGTTGTCTCTTCTTAGCATCCCAACCATCAACTGACATGTGATGAATCCTACCATGCAAAGTCCCTTATCTCTCTTGTGAATGAAATAGGGATAAGATCACTTTCCTTATCTATACACATTGTCTTACCCATAAATTAACCGAGCATAAGATTAACTCCCTCATGTTTATGCATTGTTTTCTTGGAGGTGGTACAAATTTGATAGCTAAGTTGAATTTGATTGAATTGAAAACTAAGATCATATGAGATCTTGGATCTTCTTGGAAGTAGTACTAAAATTTGTTTTCATTGGATTTGAAAAAAATCATCGTGATGAAAAGTTGAAGGACATGTGGCATTTTTAAGTGCAAAAACAAATGGTAGATTTCAATTTATTCAAGACAACTGCACACCCTATGCATATGAGCTTCCATTACATGTCTTCAACAAAAATACCCAATGGTTATAATATGGGGTTAGGGATTTCCAACCAACGAATCTTGAGAGACCACCAATAAGAAACCTTTCAATGGTTTTTGCATTGGAAAACCATCCACTGTAAAACAGACGAGTTGTTGTCATTCTTCGGTTACCATAGTTAGAAATAAGGACCATTTAGATAATCTCCCATGGACTGAAAGGACATCACTGGGAAGGTGTGTTTGTTTTAAAAAATATTTAAAAAATCTAATTTATGGTTTTGGGGAGGTGTTTTTATTTTAAAAAACTAGTTTATGGTTTTCAATGCTTTTGAGAAAGAGTTGTCCTTTTATATTTGTTACAAATGAAAGTTTGTGATTATTACCATATCTTATATTATTTATGCATGTTGGTCATTGGACCAACCTTCAATATGTCCTTTCTCCTCAATTTTAAGATGTTGGATCTTAGAAACCACATGAGAAAATGAAGGGAACTGTGAGATATGTATATTTGGTCCGAAATTGGAAATGAAGAATGCCCACATATAGTGGTCTCAAAAGTCAATTTGAATTAAACATGAGTCATTTTTAGATAATTAGACTAGTTTAGACATAGTGGTGTAGACAATTAGTGCCAGGAATCAATATGCATTGATTTACAGATTTTAAGCAAGCTTCGTGAACCATCAAACATGGATCTAAGGAGAAGCAATGGTAAGATTTTAGATTTCGAAAAAGTGATTTGGTAAGTTTCAGATACATAATTAGCATCTGCAATAGATTTCAGAATGGATTCTAGGATCACATAATATATGCCCTCTAGTGAGAGAGTCAAGATCACATATGAACCTAGAAATAAATCATGTAAGACAACACAAATATATACATTCAAAATAATTTTCTGAAATTATTTAAGGGAGAGGCTTTTTGAAGGGGATGATCATCTATATTCCTTTGTCGTATATCCTCCTCTGGTGAAAATATGCCACTATGATCCACTTGTCGTATGTGTCATCATCTCATCCACTTGTCCTATTAGCCCAACCAATTGTTGGTCGTCCCACTGTACTTTCCAATATTATAACACTGAAGGCCTATGAAATCGTCCAAGTCTCCTCACTACTCAAGGCAACAACAGGGGGAATCTTTTGAGGGATCTGATGAATATATAATCCTGATCTCAATATATATAGCTACTTTTGCAGATTTCATACCTATGCCTAGAAAGTGCATTGTAAGGTTTGTAGGTTCTCCAATTGGCCCTAAGACCAAAAACAATTGACTCTATCTTGGCACCCTCAAAGTGCTCGTCAGATGGTTCTTCACAATGAAAAGTCGTGATGACCAAGGGATGGAAGGTGCACATTGCACTGACTTTAGTATAGGTGAATTATCATGGTTATTATGTCATAATGTAGTTGGATTGACATTGGGAATGAATCATGTGTTCTTTTGTGCGTTTTGGGGCCTCTAGGTGCTATCATTTCTTATCCCTATTTCCTATTGCAAAGAAAAGTAGCATCAAATCCTTGATTGATTCTTTTAAGGGAGAGGTTCTCTACCAATTTCATTGTCTGTCTGGGGCCTCTTGCAACCCACCAGATGTCCCTTGTGAAACCCTATCACAAAAAGCCACATTCACATCCAGATGTTAGATCACATGTCGTAGAACTCATTGTTTGCATGGTACACGATTTGAATTTACAAATAGCCACACTTGCTTCTCTTATTTTGTAAGCTCTCCTCAAATACCTTCAACTACTTTGTTTTTCTCTTTCTGTCGAGATACTCTAATCATATGTTTGTGGCCACCTTATTTATACCTTAAGATATAGTTATTATCTTATGTATCATATGCTTAGTTAAGTGTTAGGGTTATGGTACAAATGTTCTTGATTAGGTACCCTTAAGTGTTATATGATGGTTATCATAATTGTACTATTTATTATATATTATTATGTGAACACAATGGTTCGACTTCTACATTATTATGGGAACAAAATGGTTCAACTTCTAGTTCTAACCTTTACATTGTTACTTAGTTCCATTGAAAATTGTATTGTTCTTTATATTCTTATACTTTCTTGTTCTTTATATTCTTTTAATTGATATCCAAGTCATACATTATCAAAATATTAAAAGAAATATATAAATATATTATTAATTTTTTAAATATCCATTTTTTTTAAAAGTAATTATAATCTTGAGGACATAGGTATTATCCATAAAATACATGAGACTCAACATCCACAGTTAAAGGAAGATATACATATTATGCTCCAAAGGAAAGACGAAACATATAGGCTCCAAGGTAATTATCCATGGGATAAATGAGATTCAACATCCATAATGAAAATAAGATATGCATATTATGCTTCAAAGAAAGAGTGAAACATATATATATATATATATATATATATATATATATATAAACATATTATTAATTCTTTATGTGCATATTAAGCTTAAAAAAAGAATGAAAGATATAATCAAATTATTAAAAGATATATATGAAAATATTATTAATTCTTTAGATTTCCATTTCTATCATAGTAATAGTAATTATAGTATTGAAATCCATGGGATATATGAGACTCAAGAACCACAATTAAAGGAAGGTATGCATATTACGTTGCAACGAAGCAATGCATTTTTTCAATTGAAAGTTATTTTCCAAAGTTTTTCAACAAATATCAATTGGAAGGTATGCATATTATGTTGCAAAGGAAAGGCGAGGCAATGTATTTTTTCAATTGAAAGTTATTTTCGAAAAAAATTCAACAAATATCAATTTTGAAGATTTCAGTTTTGTTGGGTGAGTATTACAAAATTCTATAAAACAACGAAGATAGAAGGTTTTGGGCAAAATCCCAAGTTATCGCAGTGGTTTTGCAATTCTTTGTCAAGCAATTCACAAATCCCAAAATGGTGTAAATGGGAATTATATGAATGAAACATATCATCATAACCTTTATGGCTCATGCCTTATCTATTGAATGCTACGCTCAATTCATATCTGAGATTTATATCTATTGCATGCTACGCTCAATTCATATCTTGAAAAAATGAATCGAGTTCATTGATTTTTAATTTGTATTATAAACATAATGAGTTTTGTAGTCACTTAAATGTGTACACATTGAATTGGTTTTAATCGCACTACTAGTATTTCATTTGATTTGCAACATGTAAGCACAGTAAATACCAAACACATAATTGATTTTGTATATTCAAGAAAACACACTTTTAGTTATCAATAACTTACAACGGTGCTTCATTATGTGCAGTGAACATTCTTTGTGAAGTTAGGGTAGCGATTTCAGTGACACTCAGAGTAAGATCAATTTAGAAGAATAATGATTCTGATTGAGCTATGTCTGAGTTTTTTTATTGCACTACATGAGTGAACATATCATTTGAAAAGAGGAAGGAGGTGAAGGTAATCAGATCCACCTGAGTTCTTTTACAACCTTGAGATTTCTATATTGTTTGAAAGTGAATTTCTTGAGATCTGCTTAAAGCATAGACAGTGAATTGTTTGATTGTACATGAATTTGTTCCTTGGTGTATGTTTTTGATATGTAATATGTTATAAATAGATATCAAGAACAACGACATTGATCCCACCTGGAACCACGCTATGAAGTTTACCGTCAACGAGGTTGCCCTACAACAAGGTCGTCTGGTTCTCGAGATCGCAATCTATGCGGATGCCACCTTCGACGACAAAGGGATTGGTTGCATTAGCATCCCCTTGAACGAATTCCTCAAGCCCGCCACCATCACCGCGCACTTCGTCGGCTACCAGGTCCGTAAACCGTCCGAAAAATCCAAGGGGCTTCTCAACCTCTGTGAAATTGGCCGAAAAGGCCGAGTTCAAGCAACAACAGCAGCCGCAGGCAGTCGCAAGTTCATATGGTGCGGCCAAGGTGGAGCCTGTGAACGTGTATCCAGGAGGGTCATATGGGGCGGCAAAGGCAGAGCCTGTGACCGCTTACCTAGCCTACCCACCAGTCGACCTCTTGCATCCACCACCGAATAACCAGTACCCACCACCGTTGTATCCACCCTAAGCGGACTATCCCCCGACCCCGCCTTACTACCAGGGTTACTCTCCACCTCCCTACCAGGGTTACCCTCCAAACCTGAGCTACCCACCCTACCAGGGTTATCCACTCGTTGTTCCTACAGCGCAGCAGCCTCCAAGGAAGAATAATAAACTCGGGATGGGTTTGGGAGCAAGCTTAATTAGCGGAGCTCTCGGTGGTCTGTTACTTGGAGATATTATCAACGATGCGAGTTATGATGGAGGGTTTGATGATGGCGGTGACTTTCAATCATGTCATGTATCCATAAGCTATGGACAGACGACGAAAAAGCGAGAGAGAACTCCCCCTAAAAGAATGCCTTCGGCGTAAATACAACTACTTGATTATGATAAATCATTTTTTATTGTATCATCACTTAAATCAATGCATTTTTTTTACATTAAAACAATGCAACTAATTACTCTAAATCACAGAGCAAAACTAAGATACTTCCCTTAAAACTTTCTCCAAATATGTATCAGAGAGCACAGTTAGGATGGTCCACTTAATATTTAACGTTATCGTTTTCATCACATAGTTGAGCAAGTTTTTTACATTTTATATATCTTAATATTATAATTGTTTTAATGTGTGAATATTAATAGATAAATCACATATAATGTGCAAATACTATGTTATTGTTCAATTTATTTCACTTGATGATTTGTTGTATCTCAGTGTTGAAATCAATATAGAAGATTAATTTCCTTAGAACTTCCTTAGAATCATTTTTTCAATTAATTAATGCACTGAACCATTTTTCATATTATTAATCAATGCATCATATTGTTTTATGTTATACCATTATTACTGAAATCAATGCACCATATTGTTTTGTGTTGTATCATTGTTAAAATGAATACAACTACTTGATTATGTAAATAATTTGTTGTAACCCTTGGATATGGATTAATTTCCTTCATGTCATTTCTTAAATATAGAGCATTTTCTTGCATTAAATCAATGCAATTAATTGCTCTAAATCATTTATCATTGTATAAATTTGTTTTTTTCATAGTTCTGAATAGTAAATACTAAAGTAATAGTCAATATACTAAAGTAATAGAAGTAATATTAATAATAAATATAAAAAGTAATAGTAAATGTTAAAGTAATAATAAATATAATATATTAATATATTAATAATAAATATAAAAAGTAATAGTAAATGCTAAAGTAATAATAAATATAATATAATAATATTGTGTGACTTTTTTAAGTAATATTAAAATAATAGTAAATATATTAAAGTAATAGAAATATAAATAATAATAGTAAATATAATATATAATAATGTGTGATTTTTTTAATTGAGTAATAGTAAATATATTAAAGTAATAGTAATAGTAAATATGATATATATAATTGTCCAATAAAATAAAATGGAGAGATTAAAATATAAGTTATTAAAAATAATAAAGAAGAGATAGGGAAATTGAAGATAAAAATAAATTAAGCAATTAAAAAAACAAAAATAAAATAAGGAATCAAAGAGTATAAATAGAAAATTAATAAGGTAATTAAATCAAGAAAAAGGAATGAAAAGGGTTGTAAAAAGGTTAAAAGAAAGTAAAATTAAAGAGGCAAATTAAAATTCAACTATAAGAAAAAACTTTTATAAAATATAAAAAATAAAGATGGGAAAAAACACTTTTATGAAAAATAAAGATTGGGAAAAAAGATTAATATGTGTTATGAAGTAGTTCTTTTCCAACTATTATTTTTTTACACAAACTAGAGATTATTTATCGACTAAATATAGGAGAATGTTAGAATAATATGTGTGTTCGTTTCTTGGTAGACAATATAGCAATATTTTCACCCAACCATAGGCCGAAGCCACCCCCGAGCACCTTAACCGTGACAGAGAGAATAATTCTGAAAGCAAAACCTAAAACCAATAGCCAGCGAAGGTAGCATGCTTCTCTCCTAAACTAGTGCACCAAGCAGAGAGTCCAAACCATAACCAAGACAAAAAGTCCAAACCATAACCAAAAGACCAAGTCACTACTGCAGCAGTTGCAACTCTCCTCCAGTCATGCGCACTCCTTATCCTTATGTAGTTGTGAGAATGAGTGTGTCAAATGAGCTTTAGCGCCCTCTTATTTATAGTCCTCCAAGTGACCTAATTGGGCCAACTTCTACATCTGGAAGATAATAATTTAATATAAATTATTATCTTGAGCTAACTTCTCTTCTAAGGTTATTTCTTAACCTTCTAGGGTTTATCTTGTTTCCTAGAATATTCTAGACTCGTCAAAGGTTACAGTAGAGGTTAATACCTCCCATAGCTATCATAATATCAACACTCCCTCCTAGCTAGGGAGGTATTAAAGGCAATGGTCTTGAGCACAAACAAACCATTCAACCAGTAGCAACAACATAGCCACACAGGTTATGTCATGATCACATCACGAGCACCATCACCACTGTTAGTATAATCTAATAGCGTCAACTGCATCATCTCTCGAGGCCATACTCCATCTAAGTAATCGGGCATGACGCTGAAAAAGTCACTCACTCAACACAGTGATACAAGGACCATTCTTCTCATATGGACATACGTCCTAGAAGAATAGTTGTCCCAATAGATGTTGAAAGCTCTGCAATGGGCTACAAGGATCACTCTTCTAATCTGGACCTACGTCCTAGAAGAATGTCATTCTTCCCAGATGTTGAAAGCCACCCTATGGGCTACAGAGACCATTCCTACATGAATGTCAGTCTCAAACTATTTTATAATCGAGTCATATGTACCATAGAGATCAATCTCTACCCATATGCCTTAAAAACTATCGGTCCTGAACCAGTTTCCTAATCGGGCCACAATATGTTTCTTAGGAAAATGCCAGTCCATGATACATCAACAATCTGTCAACCTGGACCATTCTCCACAGAGAGAATGCATGTCTACTAGCAATCTATTCTGTCTGGACCATTCTCCGCTTGGAGAATTTTTGTTCACCAGCACACTAACTATCCATCTAGCTGGCAATCAACTCCAACGTTAGTGGTAGTCTCCATGCCAATCAGATAGTAGCATATTGTTGCTATAATGTCATCCAATAGAACATAACTGTGTCTATCCATAGTAGTGTACAAAAATTATCCAGTGGTACACAACCACTCCTAGTAGCACATGGCTACTAACTAGTGACACACAGTCACTACTAGTGGATCACATCCACCACGGTAACATACAACCACTGTCCAGATACATACAATCTCCACAACAATCATATCATCTGATATCAACCTGTATAAATGATATCATGATACAAACTGAGTCATACAGGCCATTCTTCCACTCACATATGTGAGATCTGGAAGAGCATATGCCCTCGGAATGTTAAACACCAACCATAGGTTATCTGGACTATTCTTCCCAAGCATAGAAAAATAATTATCCCTGATTTTTGAACCTGGACCATTCACCTAACTGGGCCATTCTTTCGGCACTAATCACAGTGCAACCTAGAGAGAATGAGTATGCCCTAGGAAATGACTGTCCCTTATTATTGAACATGGACCATTCACCTAACTAGGCCATTCTTCTGACACTAATCATAGTGCAACCTGGAGAGAATGAGTCTGCCCTAGGGAATGATTGTCTTGCACCAACCTCCTATAATGGACCATTCTTCGAAACTACTCACAACTGTGAACTTCGAAAGAATGACTGCCCGGAGAGGTGGACCATTCTACTTGACCACTAGTCAGAGCGACTGCCAAGAAGAATGACTATCCTAGACCATTCCCCCACACTAGCCACAAGGGGAATCATTGTGTATGGTACATCAACAATCTATCAGGCAATTTTCATTACAAAAATAATTGTCCGCTCAGGACCATTTTCCGAATTGGAAAATCATTGTCCGACAGAAATCTTGGGCCACTTTCTGGACTGGAAATTGACTGCCCAACCTGGACCATTTTCCGAACTAGAAAGCAATTGCCCATATATCAATAACATATAAGTGCTCCCTCCCAACCTGGGAGTAATCTATTCCCTTTCCAATAAGGAAGTCATCTCCATGAGTCCCAACTTGTCCCTTAAGTACGGAAACTTTTCATCTTGGACAGAGGCTTTACCAAAATATTTGTATCTGCTCATTTGTGGAGATATACTGGAGAACCACTTCTCCCCTCTGGACTTTATCACGGAGAAAATAATGCTTGATCTCAATGTGCTTCGACCTATCATGGAACATCAGGTTCTCTAAAAGCTTCACACAGCTCTGATTATCTCAATATATCACAGTCGAATCCAACACCTGATCAAAAAGGCCAGAAACCGACTTACGGAGCCACATTGCTTCCGTACAAGCATCACAAGCTGTAATATACTTTGATTCTGCAATGTTGAGTGCAACAAGCTTATGCTTCCTGCTAGCCCATGATATCATGTCAAAGCTCAAACTGAAACATATCCAAGAAGTACTTCTTCTGTTATCTGCACTCCCTGCATCTGAATCGATAAATCCATGCAGTTGTATATCATAACTCAAACGTCCCACAAAGATATTTCAAGGCATGCAATTATTCAATTCTCATGGTTAGGTTCCACCTAGAACTATTTTCACAGCAAAGAAAATATTTAGCTAAGTATTCTCCAAATACATCAACGAGCCATTCAATTGTCGATAAAGGGACAAGTCTACTGGATCAGAGTCTCTAAACTTCTTCAGATCTGTCATCATGGGAGTTTTCCATGGATTTGCAATCCATTATCCCAGAGTTTTGAAGAACCGTTTTCATACAATTCCTCTGTCATAGGAAGTTTTCACCACACTTGTGTTGCACATGAGAGGCTCTGCACCAAGTTGCTTGAATCCATACAAGGTCTTCTTCCATCTGCATACATGGGTCTCTTTATGGTATACCTCAAAATCTTGAGGTTGCTCTACATGTGCTTCTTCTTCAATTACTCTGTTGAGAAGAGCAGTGTTTACATCCATCTCCAACCCATGGATACTACAAGAGATATAATGGCTTGTGTAGAGGTATATCTGGTTACCGGAACAAGTTGTCATCATAGTCTTCTCCCTCCTTCTCAGAGAACCCTCTAGCCCCAATTCTCGTCTTATATCTATCAAAGCTTCCATTTATAAGTCTTCGCGGATTCTTTAATGGATTATATCATTGGGGATTAGCCCACTCTTAATCTTGGATTCATGCCTGAATGAACAATATGTAGAACTTCCTTGTTTTTATTCTAAGACTGCATGTTTCTGGAATTCTACAATCAATTCCCTCTATCTGAGAGAGTCCATGCTTTCGCCTGCTACATCTCTCTTTGCTTTCTGCAAAGTGTCATCCTTATAAACTTCTTCTATCATAGCTTCCGCAAAGATTGTTCATCAAGGTTTGTCAACATATTTCACAAGGATACCTGGAAAGACATCTTCATGATAGCCTTCATGAAATAACCTACCTAATACACAAGAACAACAGTGTTTTTGATATAACATCTTTCATATGAAGGATAGTTTATTGGTAGCATTACTAAGATGATCTTGTCTGAGAACAAGAAGAAGAAATATCTCCTAGAGGAGGTGTTAGTTCATGCTTGCAAATAAGTACACTGAGTAGTATAAGCTACTAAGTACTTATCAATACTCACTTAAGTGACAAAAGATGTCAAACATGATATGCAAACCTAGAGTCTTGCTATTGTTCCACTTGGATTGCTTTTCTTTTGAAACAAGTATCCTCTTTGACATGTCTTTTAAACTTAAAACAATATGATCTCTTGACAGAAAAACAGAGTTAGAGAATAGGTTTTGAACCTTATAAGATCTTGACTAAAGTTAGCTTATAGTTTTAACTTTGACTAGAAGTTCATAATGCCATAACAGCCAGAGACATATCAAGTCAAACCTGGAAAGTGTGTTGATCTTCTGAATGCACTAAATCCAAGATCACTGCTTTGGACAAGATCCCTTGTACATTCCCTGCAAACACACTCATGCTAACGATACAAATTAAAAGAACATGTACAGGTGCATACCTTTGTTACCCAACTATGACGGTAAACCTTAGAATGACTTTGATGGACCAGAGGTTTAGCTGCTAGAGGATTGGTAAACCTCATAATGTTCCCTTTTGTAGATTTCTCTTGGGCACATCATACACTTTCATGCTAGGTCTTATGTCTTCATAACAGCCTTCCATTTTGACTTTTGACTGGTCAACTGACTTGGTTAAACGTTGACTTTAGCTTAGAAGAAAGAAGGTTGACTATGAGAAGAAAAAAAAACTCGTTCTAGAAGCTAATTTGCAATGGGCTCCAAGGAAAAATCTTGAACAATGACTGAAAGCAATGGAGGATACGCAACAAAATCAAAATAACAAATTTACGTAGCGACTGGCAGCAAATAGTATTTACGCAATGAAGGGCTTCAGAGCTTGCTGGAAAAACTATGGACGACGCACAAATTTTGAAAGTGATGGAGAAACATGAAGGGTGACCAATATTTATGCTTCAACGAATAAGGAATGAAATTATGGAAAGGGACGAAAAATCCATAGGGACGAGAAGTTTGAAAGCAGGTTAAAGATTTGCGCAGTGAACTTGTGCAGCGAGTACTCCTTTGAAGCGTGCCATAGTAAAAATGATACAGAGTGCTATGAATGATCACTTTTCTAACTTCATGATTAGGCAATGATGCCCCATAATATCTTTTGACATGACCTTTATCCTAACCACTTGACTCGACCTTGGTACCTAAATTCCACTTTTTGACATGACTCGAGATGTAGGAAAGTAGACCTTTACAATTTAAACATGATGAACCTTGCACCCTTTTACTGATTTATGGACAAACTCTTTACTCAACATTTCAAACCATTCTTTAATTGGTCACTGACCTCATGAACTTTGACACACCAACTGCGACTTATTCAGGAAAGCTTTGCTTTTTACAAAAACCAAGAAATGGCTATCAAATTTTTTGGACAAACCTCTAACTCTAACTACAAAAAACAAGGTTCTAACAGAGGGCGTACTTGTTGTTTCTACAGGACCTTGCCCGGTGGACAGGTACACATGAGGGAATGATTAGCTCGAACCTTCATGGGGGCTCAAAGCCCACATATGGACGCTGAGAGCCCAGGCTTGGGACAAGATAGTGATGACCAGTTTGCATAGTGAAGGAAGAGGACATTGCCTTTGGAGGCTCCCTGACAGGCCTAGATAATGAGGGGCCACCCTTCCCCACCTGGACGTTGGCTTGGAGATCTTAAACGTCACCCTAGTAGCCCCATGACATCACCCAGGGCTAGGGTTTGACATTGAAAGATGTTGGGCTGCAATTTTGGCACTTGTGGCATGGAGGAGGGCCTTTGGAGGCCCAATGTTTTTCTAGTTGACCTCAATGTCTCATGAAGGAGGACTAACGTCACCCTAGGAAGGATGACATCACCCTCTTTAGGGTTTTAATTTTTAAAATTGATTTAATTTTGAATTTGAAGAGAAAATTGACATGTAGGCTTTGTTTTATGAAAAGACACAACTATTGGATTAATTAGCCAGGATTTCCCATATAAATATGGCTAGCTAAGTTCATTTTTTCATGATAACTCATCACACACAAGTGGTGGACTGAAATTTTCTCCCCCTTTAAGGGTCATTGGCTGAAATAACTAGTGCACATCTCTTGGGGAAGCTTTATGGTGGTGTATCATGGCATTTTTCATGGTGGAATGGTCTTCAACTAGGGTTTGACTTGACTATTCTTGGTGAAGTAAGTAGAAAATCTGCATTTTATTCATGTAATGAATGTTTGTGGTAAAATTTACCTGTTCATGTCAAAGATTATGAAATTGCTTGTTTAAACCTAGGGGAGAAACAACAAATGCTTATTTTTCCCTATAACTCTTTTACTAGCTTGATTTGCCAATTATACATTGTTTTGGAAGTGATTACTAAAGCCCTAAAGTGCTAGCTCTCTAGTAACTTCACTCTAATTACCAATTATTTTTCAAAATCCTAAGGAAGGAAGGTACACTAGGGCCTAGAAGTGCCTACACTCTAGCAAAACCTCTCTCAATGACTTATCATTGCTTGAGGCTTCTAAGTGCCAACACCTCTAGCATCTACATCTTTCCTTAGACAAGCATTATCATTGTTTTATTTCCCAAGTGATATTGTTGTTGTTATTGACTCCATAAGCCCCCTAAAGGCATTGATTTCTATACTCTTGTGGATGAATGAGATCAGAAAAACTTTCAAACTCTCTTTCTTGAAGCTCTCACTAACACTAATACTAATCTATCTTAGAAACACTAACAACCACACTGTTGTTGCCATAATCACTGCTACAGCTATCATTTGCAGCTTATATCAGCATACTAACCTCTAAAACTTACCCAGAAATTTGCACTAGCCTAAGTGCTATCACCCAAGGCTCTAGTCTTCCCTTTGCTATCATTCCAAGTGCAAAATTATGAAAGTTGTTGAAGGTTGTTGTTGCTGTTGTAACTATTGTTACAGCCATCATTGCAACCCCTAACAGCCCTTAAAATGTCCATAAGACCACCCAGCACTTGTACTAGGCAAGCTACTGTCAATATATGCCAAAGTGTTTGTTAAATTGCCTAACTTAAGTACTTTTCTGAAGTGGTATTGTTGTTGTCATCGTTACTTAATTTACTATTGTTACAAGTGTTTTGACAGCCCATTAAAGTCACTTATTGACTTGTTTTAAATCTTGAAATTGTAAGTGACAAAGTACTATCAAATTTGCAAAGTCTTTATATCATTTTTGTCATTATAACTTGCAATTTCTGGACATATTTTTGCTGCTGTAAACTCTATTTTTGTCTATACATAAGAGTGTTTTAGTAGCATATTTCTACCTTGAAGTCACTAATTTGAAACATTGATATCATTGGTTATTGCTAATGTTTGTTGTTTCATTGGTAAAGGGTAGGTACCATTCACCTTAAACTTTTCCTTGACCCTTTAAACCACACCAAGTGACTTTTTTCCTTGAGTGACCTAGAGAGAGGGGTGGGCTTTTACCTCGTCTTTTTATCCTTCATCAACCAACTAGGTCTTGGGATGTCTCCCTTGGAGTGAGTATTTTATTTTCCTAAATAGAAAGAGGTATCCTATTGGGGTGACAGTGATAGTGTTGAATTTCTCACTAGTTCAGGCTCATGCATTTAATTTCAATTTTTTGTTTAGCATTTACTTAAACCATAACTAGCTGCATTAAACCAAGATCACAAGAAGAATAACCATGCACAAGAACAGAAGAAGTATCATGGGAAACCCTTCTCAACAAGGGAAGAAAACCCAGCCAATCCTTTTCTATATTCTCAAGAGAAGATCCCCCAACCATCACCAAACCTAGCACACAAGAGGGTGTTGTAATTCTCATAATTTCAAACCACAACTTCTGAAATCATGAGATGACACAAAGATAAGTGTGTTTCCTCACATTTATTTATACAATACTTATCACATCAAATGATGTGTTTATTGGCACAATAGGGATGACCTCAATAACTCAGAATATAATTAATAATTACCATATTAATTATCTTTTACCTTATTGTGGGGCCGACCCATAACCTTTACATCACAATTAGGGTTACAGGTAAATCTAACTCTTAGACAATATAGCAAGGGATCTCACACACCCACTAGTGCTCATCCACTAGGAGCACGTCCACCTGTGCTCAGCCACAGGGACGTCCAGTTCAACAGATCTCTATCTCACTGAATCTCACAGGAGAATCATCTAGACACACACTCACTAGTGCTCAGCCACTAGGATCACGTCCACCTATGCTCAACCACGGGGACATCCTACTCAACAAATCTCTACCTCAGTAAGTCTCACAAGAGAATCATCTGGAGTACTACATTGTCTCAACTCTCTACACAGAGGAGAACAATAAACCCATCACATGGGCTCCTTCACCCCTCATAGGGGTACACATCGTTTCATCTCAAACGACACACCCAACTCATGGGCATCTTCCCCACACAGGGGCACACAACGTTCCATCTCCGTCTCAGAGAGGAATGACACACCCATCTCATGGGCACACCCAACTAATGGGCTCTCTCACAGGCCGACTCACTCAGCCTGTGTCCTGGAGGATGTCTCACAAACCTGTAATCATCAACATATAGGACTACCTCCGTGTTACGTCAATCTAGACCTACTTGCCTTTGGGCTTTGGGCAAGCATAGATTGTGCGATAACAGTTCCTAACATGGCTCTTTGAAGGATGTCACGGGCTTTCACCCAAGACGTTGTGCCTTTATTGCACAATTTGGCACGTGTGATGTAGAGCAATGAGTCACTCAATCACTTGACACATTCAAACATGGGCTGTCACATCTTCAGGACCTTGGACGATGGACAGATGGGCTTGATTTTGACAGATTTGGTCATGGTGGCACAGAGATGAGAAGAAAGCTCACACCCTGGACTCTACACCCCAAAGGCAATCTTGCACTGGATGGAGGATGTTGCACAGGGAGATGATTGGAGGACACACAGGGATGATGTACATCCTTCTCCTCTTCGGAAGCCACCCTCTACACCTTAGACGTTGGGATTTTAGGTGATGACATCATGCTAGGTTTTGATGGATGATGATGGGGTTTGCTGCCACTTGGACTCCATTGATGATTTTGAGAAGGACGTAGCATTCTTCCACCACTAGTGCACCTCGGACGATGTGTAATGTCCCCCACCTCTTGATGAAGAGGGTTGGAGAGACTCATTAGTCTAGTTGTCCCCACTAGACTATAGTCTCATGCACTATGGGGAGAAAGTCAGCTAAAGGCCTGTTATCCCCGATATCTAGGGATAACTAGGAGATCATGTCTCGAGGCCCACATGGTCCTAGACATGGAGTACCGAGAGCAAGAGCGACCTGAGCATGGTCCTGGAGGACCCATCTTCTTCTTCTCAGCCAGCTTTGTCCTGTCAACAGTACCAGCCTCCATCACTACCGGCCTGGGCTTGCATCAGAGAGGGCTCTTGCTCCATGAGGTAATTGGTCCGAGGTATCATGGTATGTGTCATCATTATAACCCTCTTATGTATGCATTAGATCTCTTTCATTTCAGATAACTGCTTGGACCTTACACTAATCTACTTGACCATTGTTGGGGTAATTGACTGGGTAGCTTAGCAAGTTGGTATTCATGGGTTTTGGCTAGCCACCAAAGGGGGTTTGAAGAACCATCGTCCGCTCCCCTCATATTCTCACTTTTTCATCTTAAAACCCCACTCATCCATCCCATTCCCCTAGTCTGGCCATTAGGATCACCGCCAGGGTACATCTTGTCTTGTGGGAAGAAGGGGCTAAAGGCCCAGGAGGTAAAAGCAGCTGGTAAAAGATAAAAGCCATAGGAAAATTAAAACCTGGAGATGCTTCGCCCAGGGGATCCCCGAGAAGGCAATAAAAGGCCTCTCATAAGAAACTGAGGGACCCTAAGAAAATGATAAATAAATAAGTGCAAGACCT
>JASDQU010880523.1:0-16492 GCA_032191745.1 Picea mariana
CTGCCATGCAGCCTTGTTTTATCTTGTTGTGAACATGGAATAAAGTGCCATGAAGTTTTGGAATGGAAAAGTAGCCTTGTAACATATTATAGATAGTGCTCCCAAAAGTGTGCTTACACTTTATTTTGCTTTTTCAAATAGCCTAAGATAATGAAGAAATTTAAATAGTAAAAGATACATTCAACAAAATAGATTATAAATATTGCAAGCATTGTAACAAACAAAGGATGGAAATTAATAAAAAAAAATAATTGATATATAAAAAATGAAAAAAATCCACTTAAAATGGAAAAATGGAAAGAAAATAACGTTTATGAACCCAATGTCCACATAAATGCCAATGTATTATTTCTTTGTGATGTACATAATCTACATTTCAACCCAATCCATGAATAAACATAATAAAAAAACAAGTTCTTACAAAATTTATACATTGAGCTAATTCAAATAGCATAAAGCACTTAATCTATGGCCTCATTCTATTTAATGTACAATAACAAACATGATTTATGGCCTCTATCTATTTAATGTACAATAACAAACATGATTGAGTGTCAAAGGCACACACTCAACTTGCTTCGTTGTTTAAGAAGCATCATATTTTTACGTTATCTCATTTATCCAGGATGCCAAATATTCTAAGAACAAACTTTTTTACTCGACCTTGTACGAATAATACGGATGGAATTCTCCTGTTATTCAGTCAAAATTCTTCCCATATTGCATTGGCCCATTGGCCCACTGATCATCTTTACGCAAACTTATTTTACTTCCTTATGTAAGAAGCATTAGATTTTTACGTTGTCTCATTTATCAACGATGGCACATATTTTAAGAACAAACTCTTGAAATCGACCTTGTACGAATAATACGGATGGAATTCTCATGTTCTTCCCACTGTTAAAACTCTTTCACTATTGCATGGGCCATCTGATCATCTTTATTCAAACTCATTAACTATGGGATATGGATCCTTAACCAGGGTGATTTTTGGTGAGGTATCCAGCATCATTAGTTTTAGAGATATGATACCTTGCTTAAGCAAGGTGCTCGGGGAGTGGATTGAGGTGTTTGGAAAAGTAACCACAAAGCATTCAAGTAGCTTACTTAATAGGCTAACCAATGATAATGGCAACACCTGAGTGTAATGGTAAACAGTTAAGATGTACAGTAAAAAGTCCCTGCACGTCACAGTTAATAATGATCACCTACATCTCCTAGTTATTTATTCAGTGTTTACACATCCAGCTCATCCAGACTAGTAATGTTCATTCCTGCCACAAAATCTATAAATGGTGGCTGCCACCTTGAACATTCTCAACAACTCAGTACTATGCTAAATTTCAGAGTTTGAAATACTGTCAAATATTTAGCATTGCAGATCCAATATCTCATGGGGCTGGATGCAATTGCAATTGCAGATCTGATATTATGGATGTTGCTTTTGTGTTGTGGGATTCATGGTCAGCCCGTGTTTCCTTGTGACAGTAGGATTCCAAATGCTGCCAATTATCCTTTTTGTAGGACTGCTTTGCCCATCAAAGACAGAGTTAACGACCTCATTGGGCGTCTCACATTAAAGGAGAAGGTTCAACGGTTGGCGAGCAAGTCAGGTGGAGTTCCGAGGCTCGGAATCCCAGATTATGAATGGTGGTCAGAAGCCTTACATGGGGTATCAAATGTTGGCCCTGGAACTCACTTTGATGCTGGGAAAGTTCCTGCTGCTACTAGTTTTCCCCAAGTTATTCTCACTGCAGCTTCATTCAATACCTCCCTCTGGGAAGCTATAGGACAGGCAATGAAGCATCTCTCATTTTCTATATATTTCCATGGCCTCTGATACTTAAATATTTCATCATAGTTTTATTTTTCTTTTTGTTTGAAATTCAAATTTGTATATGGTCTTGCGGTATAACATTCAATTTGCAGGGACTTGATTGATACTATTATAAGTTTCTCATCATTTATATGTTTCTCGTAGTATTAGTCAGTTGGAGTTGTAGACTGGTTTTCTTCAGCGTTCCACTAAGACTGTAGGACTATGACTATGTAGTACACTGAATTAATATAAAGTCAGATGGTTAAAATCGTCATAGAATTTGAACTTTTTGCACAATTTTGTTGCCTATTCATTAGGTTAGCAGAATAGAATGAGAGTGTATATTTTGTGATGATCTCAATGCTGTCATGCAATTTGACTTTGATATTGGTATTGATGTGACATTATTTTAGTACTCTGCACTCCTGCTAACTGCTCGTTTTAATGCTGCATGCATTTGAGCTTGGGACTAAGTTTTACTGGCTGCTGCATACTTCTAATGAATCAATTTATGAGAGATCTATATAATTTGCCATAGTCCCCTGGATTTGTAGTTGGGAATTTCAATTCTCGGGCATTTTTCATTATGTTTACAGTTTACTAATTGAATATAACCAATCTATTATAGCATGGAATGAATATGATAAGGGCTACTCTGACAGGTATTTCATGTGCAGGCGGTATCAACAGAAGCTCGTGCAATGTATAATGTAGGATTGGCAGGTTTGACATATTGGAGCCCTAATGTGAATATATTTCGAGACCCCAGATGGGGACGAGGTCAAGAGACTCCAGGAGAGGATCCTTTGCTTGTTAGTAAATATGCAACCAACTATGTAAGAGGATTACAGTCAGCATATGGTAGAAATCCTAACAGATTGAAGGTCGCTGCCTGCTGCAAACATTACACTGCTTATGATTTGGATAACTGGAATGGTGTAGATCGTTTCCATTTCGATGCCAAGGTATACTAGTTGATTACATGAATTATGTAAAGATAATAATTCAAATTTCATATATCCATTTGTTATATAATCTATGCTCTTGGGTGCTGTTTTGATCTCAAAGATGGAACTAAAAATTGCAGGTTACACAACAGGACCTGGACGACACTTATAACCCACCGTTTAAGAGCTGTGTGATTGACGGTCATGTTGCAAGTGTCATGTGTTCTTACAACAAAGTTAATGGAGTTCCAACCTGTGCAGATCCAAAGCTTCTCAATGGAGTTATCAGGGGAGAATGGGGATTTAATGGGTAACTTATAGGCTAGTGAATGCTAGTTTGTAACTCCATAGAAGTTGCTTAATGATACCCAGTTTAAGTTAGAAAGAAATATATWWTTTTTTTCAGCKGTCAAAGTAACTGATTTTTTTCTTAAATTGGATTGTGTAGATACATAGCATCAGAYTGTGATTCTGCAGATGTTTTGTACAACACYCAACACTGGACTTCAACTCCTGAGAGAGCAGTAGTAGATGTCATGGAGGCTGGTGAGATAGTAAAAGGTGCTGCTGTATTATTGATTTGTAGAGAACAAATTCTTGTGTATTAACTAATATTCAACTATGGCTTGTGGATGATTAACAGGRTTGGACATCAACTGTGGAACCTTCCTTGGAGATCATGCAGAAGCAGCAGTAAAAGTCGGGAAGCTGAAAGAATCTTTAATAGACAGGGCTCTACTCCATTCTTTCACTGTTCAAATGCGCCTGGGATTATTTGATGGAAATCCAGCGATGCAGTACTATGGTAATCTTGGACCTCGGGATATTTGTAGTAACCAACATCAGCAGCTGGCACTGGAGGCTGCAAGACAGGGGATAGTTCTGCTGAAAAACAATAATAGAGCATTGCCATTATCCGCGACCAGAATCAGATCCTTGGCTGTCATTGGACCCAATGCAGATGTCACCAATACCATGATTGGCAATTATGCAGGTAATATCAACGCTTAAATTCGAAAGTTCCCAGTACCCCAGCTATTCAATTTAGTAAGATTTTGATTTWAAGCTGGCTAAACTCAGCCCGGTTAAACCTTAACTTCCTTAGTCACCCACATTCTCGATGTGGTTGCCTAGGGAGGTTGATGTTGGGTCCACTTCTTGATTTTCACCATGGCAATGCACTTTATAATTTTCATCATGGCAGTTGAGGTACTGGTGTACACTGTCCAGATCACCTCCTAAGAGCTACCATGTCTGCAGGTATACCATGCAGATATACAACACCTCTACATGGTCTAGGAAAATACACAGCAACTATATATAAACCTGGATGTGAAAATGTAGCCTGCAATAGAAATCCTATGCTCATACACGCTGCTGCACAGGCAGCATCTCGAGCCGATGCCACGGTGATAATTGTAGGAGCAGACCAATCAATAGAAGCAGAAGCGCTTGACAGAGTGAATCTCTTATTGCCCGGAGAGCAAGCACAAATGATATCAGAAACAGCAGTTTACTCAAGAGGACCAGTGATACTTGTAGTGATGTCAGGGGGACCAATGGACATTTCATTTGCCAGATATAACCGCAAGATATCCAGCATTTTGTGGGTGGGATATCCAGGCGAAGCTGGAGGAGATGCATTGGCCGAAATCATCTTCGGCTATCACAATCCAGGTATATTTATAGGCACATTTTGACCTTTGTATACCATGATAGATTTGTCTTAACCCAAATTTATTGTATACGGAAAGGTATCAAATTCTTGAAAGTGCCAATCTCAATGTTTTGACACCATGCATTGACATGAAAAGCTTATAATCATAACTGCCAGCATGATGAAATGATCAAATTCCTACTTGAATTGTATACAGGTGGGAGATTGCCCGTAACATGGTATCCACAAGATTTTGTTGCAAAAGTACCCATGACAAACATGAACATGCGCCCTGATCGTGCAACTGGTTACCCGGGCCGAACTTACAGATTTTACACAGGGAAATCAGTATACCCATTTGGCTTTGGATTGAGCTATACAACGTTCTCTCATTCTCTGGTCCATGCACCAGAGCTGGTTTCATTATCCCTTCATGAAAGCCAACTTAGGTCATGCTATAGAACGAACAATTCCTGTGCTTCTGTCCACGTTGAGAACACCAAGTGCGAGGGATTGCTCTTTGACCTTCATATGGACGTGCATAACACGGGCAGCATAGATGGAGGGCATGTTGTTCTCTTGTTCTCCTGTCCTCCTGCGATTCACAGGTCTCCACAGAAGAGCCTGCTTGGCTTCAGAAAGGTCCATGTCGGCGCGGGAGCCACAGAAAGAGTGCAATTTAGCATTGACGTGTGCAAAGATCTGAGTGTTGTGGATGAGATTGGTGTGAAGAAGTTGGCATTGGGCTCTCATATTCTTCATGTTGGAGATGTCCAGCATTCACTTAATCTTCAAATTGAATGAATTGGAGAGTGGTTTGAAACGGACTGGTAATTATTGATGGAGCACCAACAACTTCAAAAAAATTCGAAGTTGTAGTTGCGTTGTGGAATAAAAGTTTTGGGAAGCTAATTTAGGAATGTCAATATGGTTGTATATGATATTTTTTTTTCCTAATACGAGGATCAAGTTCCACAGTCTGCTTTAGTTTAGAAACTGAGGCATGAATAACCAACTGAACTGCAGGTTCAGCCAAAAATTACCATTGTGCCTGGCTCATTTTATTAATACCAACGGATTCCATTTAAGGACAAATGTTTGTTTGGCTATAAATAGATGGAGTAATGAACTTTTGGAGAAGTGAACAAATGTTTGATTGGGTGTAAATAAATGGATTCATCAAATTTTTAAATATAAAATAAATTGTTATAAGATTAAATGATTTCATAAATTTGTTTTTATTTATGTGATTGTTGAATTTGTAAGGTAGATTGATTGAGGGTTTCGAACTGGTGATTTTACATAACAAAGTACTTTAACAATACAGTCCATCACGAACTATTTTATAAGAAGGAACACTTCATTCTAACTTCACATAACAGAGTACCCTAACAATACAATCTATCACCAACTATTTTACAAGCAGGAAACTTCATTCATAAATCTTATTTTAAGTTATATTTTAAAATTATTTAATTAATATTATATATATAGATTTGTGTTTAAAAAATTATATTGTTATAATATTGATTAATTATTATTTTATTAGTTTTGAATTTTAAATATATAAATATAAATATATAATTTTAAATTTTAAAATATATAAATATAGATGTACAATATTCTATAAAACTTTTAGTGGAAATAGAGCATTCCAAGGGTCCTAATCGTTTAAAGAAGCTCGGTATCTTAAAAAGCATTTGTAAAAAGTATCTCTGTGTCCAAGGAAAACAGTAACAGTGACATTTACAGTTACTTTTCCGTCCATGTTAGCATTCCAAACACATTTCTTCGAAGAATATATGTCTGAATTCTTTTACAGGTACCGTCTTCTCTTATTTCTTTCGAATCATTTTCTTTATATTTCTTTTTAACGGAGGTTAAGAATTGTAGTTTTTACATCTAACACGGCCAGGCTATGGAGAAATCCATCTTCTGCCTCTACTTAGAAAGGATTTTATTTTGTAATAGATTTTTTTTAAGTGGAAAAACTTATTATAATTTAGTTGTCAATTAGTAGTGGAGAAGCTAGCTTAATCAATGAAACAGCAAAAAATTGGTATTAGTGGGAAATGACAACAGATTATCAGATACTTAAATTCACTTAAAAAACTGGCTTGTATAAGCTTTCCCTTAGATTTTCATAACAAGTAGCACACCTGGAATAATCCTTGGTGGTCTTTAAGGGGGCAGACTTTAACCCCTGCGAAATACCTCTCCATATTGGACAGTTAACCTATTTCCTTACTTTCCAAATAAACTCAATCCGAGCAAAATAGAAACAGTTTTAGGTCATCTCTTTTAACATTTACTATTATTATTAATCATCTCTTTTCACATTTACTATTACTGTTAAGATATGCACTTTTTCAACCAATTAAAATTATTTTCTTTTTACATCTACTATTACTATTAAGGTTCTGCTATATTATTGATTTGTAGAGAAAAAATTCTAGTGTATTATAGGATTGGACACCAACTCTGGAACCTTCCTTGGGGATCGTGCAGAAGCAGCTGTGAAGGTTGGGAAGCTTAAAGGAATCCTTAATAAGCAGGGCTCTAATCAACTCTTTCACTGTTCCGATGCGCCTGGGATTACTGGATGGCGATCCAGCAGTACAGCTCTATGGTAATCTTGGACCTCCGGATGTTTGTAGTGAACAACATCAGCACCTGGCCCTGGAGGCTGAGGCTGAAGGCAGGGGATAAGGTAGGGGATAATTCTGTAGAAAAACAATAATATAGCATTGCCATTATCCCCAACCAGAATGAGATCCTTGGCTGTCATTGGACCCAATGCAGATGTCAGCAATATCATGATTGGCAATTATGCAGGTAGGTATTGAGATCCTTTGCTGTCATTGGACCCAATAAAGATGTCAGCAATGTTATGGTTGGCAATTATGCATTTAATGAGATCCCAATGCAGATGTCAGCAATGCTATGATTGGCAATTATGCAGCTAATGAGATCCTTGGCTGTCATTGGATCCAGGGTAGTAATTTCAAAACGGAACATCCTGTAAAAATTTGATTTGTTTGACAATTTCATTACCCATTTTCACAGTTTCAACGAGGAATGTTAACGTTCATCAAGAAATTTTCACCTCAGAGCAATTTGCCCCTCTGAATTCCATCCCTGAAATTTACAGATTTCAAGGATGTCATGATTGGCAATTATTCAGGTAGTAGCAACGCTTTTCCCAATACTTTAAAAGATTTTGATTTTGAGCTGGCAAATCTCAGTGCTTAACCGTAACTTCGTTAGTCACCGACACTTTAGGTTGCCTTGGAGGTTAAGGTTGGGTCCACTTATGATTTCGCTGTTACCCGTGGCACTTTTCGAATCACCTCCTAAAAGCTACTTTGTCTGAAGGTATACCATGCGGATACACAATACCTTTACAAGGTCTGAGTAAATACACAGCGAGTGTAGATAGGCCTGGCTGTGAAAATGTAGCATGCAGATACGCAACACCTTTACAAGGTCTGAGTAAATACATAACCACTGTATACAAGCCTGGGTGTGGAAATGTAACATGCAATGGAAATTTTATGTTCATAACCTCTGCTTTACAGGCAGAATCTCAAGCAGATGCCACAGTAACAATTGTAGGAGCAGACCAATCAATAGAAGCAGGAGGGCTGGACAGAGTCAGTCTGTTATTGCCCTTACAGCAAGAACAAATGTTATTAGAAACAACACCAASATAAACAGTGCTATTAGTGCTATTAGTAGTGATGTCTGGAGGACCAATGGACATTTCATTTGCCAAAGATAACATCAAGATATCCAGAACAGCGTAACTCTGAGGGTGGAATATTCAAGCGAAACTGGAGGAGATGCTTTAGCCTACATAATCTAATTAGGCCATCACAATCCAGGTATATCCAAAAGCCCACCTTGATCAAGGTATATTCTGAGAGGTATCATTCAAGGGAAGGTGAAGAGTCACTCAAGGGAGACCAAAGGTTAAAGAGTTACTAATTAATGAGTAATAAAAGAAACATTAGAGGAGAGATAGGGTGCACATTTTGAAGAGAGTGAGAGAGGAAGTTAAAGAGACACAATTTCCTAGAAAGTCGAGCTAGAGGAAAAAGTAGCAGCCAAAGGGAGAGGCACGGATCCCAAGGAGGGAAAGAGACATGCATCCCAAGAAATATCATCATTAAAAGAGGGTAGTACAACTAGTGTTTGGCACTGAAATCGAGGAAGCCTTTTTGTTGAAGATAGGCACGATTTCCAAGGTGCTAGGAGACAGAAATTCATACAACTAGGTGCAGCTGTTTAGCATGGAAATCAAGGACATATTTGCTGCCAGAAGAAGGCAGTACAATACAGTCATACAGCCAAAATAGTGGCACGGATTCGAGGCAAAATCAGGTGCATTTTTATGAGGGTCTTTTGCACAGATTTTGAGGAGGTTTGTTGGTTTTGTTTACTAGTTATTGTTGTACATATTATGTTGATAATGTTGTTGCTGTAAAACTCAGAATTTTCCTAAGAGGTCAATAAGAAAAAACTCTCCTAGAATGATTTTCCTCTTGTGAGTTTTTCAAGGGGCATTGCCCAGAAATTTCATGTGTTCAATGTGGTGTATGTGTTGTTCTTCATTTACTTTTCCGCTGTTGTAATTTTCTGATTGCTTAGTCTCTTGTATTTATGCTCATAGTTACAATAAATGCATGTGATACCCTTACTTTATTGGTGAATAACTATAGGAGGTTGAAATCTAGCGTTGACTAAGTGTTTGAAATTAGATTGTCAACATGGCATCAGTGCTAGAGCTCTGAGGTTCAGCAAACTTGATATTTGACACTTGATTTGCAGTGAGTGTAAAGGGTTTTTTGCTTGGAAGAAGGAAGGGAAAGTGGAAGTCACTTGGTGAGAGACCAAGGCGAGAATCTTTGGTGAGATGCCAAGATCAAAAGACTCTTGGTGAGATGCCAAGAACAAGGGACCTTTGGTGAGATGTCAGGGTTGAGATCTTTGGTGAGATGCCAAGATTAGGATCTTTGGTGAGATGCCAAGATTAAGGCTTGGATCAAGAAGAACTTTGATTCAAGGAAGTCTCAAATAGGTGGAGAAAGACTTCCATCTAAAGATTGTGCAAGTCAAGCAAAAGAGAGAGCAAAGCTAGCCTCGGGTTGGCTTCAGAGGGAGTTTGGAGCTGAGTTCTAGAGGGAGTCTCGAGTTTCGATCAATGTCAATGAGAGAGCAAGAGGCTCATCTCAGCAGGCCCATGAGGTTTGAAATGACACTTATGGAGGACGAGCACAGGGATCTTGATCAGAGTTCAGTGTAAGTAGTTGGAGATGCTTCGAGTTCAAAGGGAGCATAGGCTTCCAATGCAGTGGGAGCGGATACAATAGAGATGACATGATGCGATTGGAGACAAATCCAGGTGGAGGCTCTAGAAGTACCTCTCTCACTAAGAGGAAGTGTTAGATTTTGTAGCTCGGATGCACTTCTGCATTTATTGTGCCTAGGCAGGAGTCCGAGTAAATGTCTCTCTCTAGTGACTTTATAAAGTGATTTTATAAATTCAAGTCGAGCCTTCTAATATTTAATGGGTAAAAGAGACTTTATAAAAAGTGGGTCACTTAAGTGATTTAAGCGAACTCAACGAAAGATTAAGTCGTGACCGTTGATCTCAAGGGAAGGTGAAGAGTCACTCAAGGGAGACCAAGGGTTAGAGGAGTTACTCATTAATGAGTAATAAAAGGAACATTAGAGGAGAGATGGGACGAACCTTTTGAGGAGAGTGAGAGAGGAAGTTGAAGAGACATAATTTCCTAGAGAGTCGAGCTGGAGGAAAGAGTAGAAGTCAAAGGGAGAGGCCTAAATCCCAAGGAGCAGAGATCCCAAGGAGGGAAAGTGGCATTCATCCCAAGAAATATCAACATTAAAAGAGGGTCGTACATCTATTGTTTGGTACGGAAATCGAGGAATCCTTTTTGTTGAAGATAGGCATGATTTCCAAGGCACTAGGAGACATAAATTCATACAGCTAGGTGCAACTGTTAAGCACAGAAATCAAGGACATATTTGTTGCCAGAAGAAGGCCGTACAATACAACCGTGCAGCAGAAATAGTGGCATGGAATTCGAGGTAGAAATCATGTGCATTTTTCTAAGGGTCTTTGGCATAGATTTCGAGGAGGTTTGTTGGTTTTGTTTACTGGTTATTGTTGTACATTTTATGTTGATAATGTTGATTCTGTAAAACTCAGAATTTACCTAAGAGCTCAATAAGAAAAATCTCTCCTAGATTGGTTTTCCCCTTGTGGGTTTTTCCAGGGGCATTGCCCAGAAATTTCATGTGTTCAAAGTGGCAAATGTGTTGTTGTTCATTTAATTTTTCGCTGCTATAATTTTTAGATTTCTTAGTCTCTTGTATTTCTACTCATAGTTATAGTAAATGCATGTGGTACCCTTGCTTTATTGGTGAATAACTATAGGAGGTTGAAATCTAGCATTGACTAAGTGTTTGAAATCATAATTTCAACATAAAGGATATCATTTCCCCCATTTCGTTCTTGTGTGTTGTGTGATTGTTTATCTTCTCTATTTCTCTATGGCGTTGGCTAAACGTTCTACCTTTTGGGTTTTTCTAGCAGGAATTGGTCGGAATCCGGTGATGTAAATTTGGACAAAATCTCTATTTTTTGTTGTTTAAATTGTCTTTCTGAATGCATAAATGAATTCAGCGTGCTAAAAAACCCCTGGGGCACTCGGATTATACAAACTTAGCCACTCAAATCTGCAGATCCAACCATTCATCACTGGATTTCAGCCAAAATCAAATGGAAAAAGTGACTAAAAAAACCCAAAAGGTAGAACGTTTAGACTACTCTTTTCTCTATTTATTAACGTATGGTTTGCATGCATGATCCCAACCAGGGGTATCAGATCCCGAGGAGAAGAGATTGCCAGTTTTGTGAGTCGTGTGAAGGTCGTGGAGGTTGTGTTTGTGAGCAGAGGAGAAATGAAATAGATAATCTAAACAAAGAAGGAAATTCCATTGTTCATTGGTTAGTGAGTAGAGGGGGAAGTTGCTCTCGCGCAGAGAAGTAGAGGTCGAGGGTACTCGAAGAGCCAAGGAGGAGGCCACGAAGACTGAGTGGAAACCCTCGTTTGCTCTATCCAATTTGCTAAGGTCGTGGAGATTGAGTGAAAACCCCACTTTCTATGTCCATGTGTTTTAGTATGGGAAGTTCAGTCTGATCCAGAGATCAATCATTGTGGATTTCTTGCAGCCCCCTGGAGAAGACATGAGTGATTTTGCAAGTGGAAGAAGGCGCCACAATAGCGGGCAGCCCATTCCAGGAGGATTACCCTGCAAAGAACAAGGGGGGAAGTATGGATACATAGGCAATTCAGGCCGCGATTGACAATTGTTTTTCGAGGGGGGCATCCATGTTCCATTCCTACCGAGGACGTATCTGATTGGAACAATTCTTGTGAAGATGGGTTGTGGGGCCTCTTAGGGTTATCTACGAGAAGGTTGTGAGATTCAATCTAGGAACCACAAATCCGGTTGTAGAGGCCATGTAACGAGGCAACCCACCATCATCACTAATGTAGAGGACCAATGAATGACTCCCTCAGTGGTTGCTTACTCCAAGAACGACGATCGTCTTGTCGGGAAAATTGTGAAGCGGGAGATCGTGGTAAACCCTAAGAACACCTCTTTCTCCATGAAGAAGTTCATTGGGAGAAATATGTTAGAGGTATCTGAGGAGTACAAATAGATATCCTATCTTGTTCTTCGTGATGACAATGGTAATGTCGAGCTCAATTGGAAAACTATTAGCAGCCAAAGAGATTGTTGCAAGGTTTTTTTAGAAAGATAGTGGATGATGCCATCAAGGTTTTGTTCTATACTTGTGTTTGATCTTGGTGGTGGGAAATTTGTTGTCTCAGTGCTTGAGGTTGGAGATGGTGTATTTGAGGTGCTTTCCACTTCAAGTGACACACATCTAAGTGGAGATGTATTCTATCTAGACTTGAGGGGCGCAGTAATGCCTCGGGCGGCACTGGATGTAGCGGCAGTAACAATGGAGATGGTGATTATCTTGAGGTCAATCTCGCGGAGTGCGAGGTGGATGTCTTGCATATTCAGTGTGAGGAAGACGACTTGGTTACCCACTAAGATGGAAAGGCGAAGGTTCGAATGCAAAGTTCGAGGTGGAGTTGACATTTTTTATTTATGTAAATGGGCATACGACTGTAAGACCTGGTTAGGCATGCATACCTCGTGTTTAAAATTTCACCGGTAAATTCTAGACGTAGACATGGGTGATAGGGGGGAATGCGTTATTACCAGATACCATAACTTTGAGGGAAATTTTGTCATTTGTGGTCATGGGAAAAGGGCAGGAAGTTAAGTCAAAAGTCATGGTTTCGGGGACATGGTTTTGGTATCCCATGGATTGCATACTCCATTGAAATTAGCCTGGAGGTGAGAGGTGAAGACTCACTTGGCTAGCTTGGCCAGATTCGGTCAAAGAAGTATATCTATGTTGGTTATAGTAATGGATATAAGGGATGTAGATTGTGGGATCCCACTTCCCACATAATCATCATTAACAAAGATATGTACATGGAACAATCAAAAGTTGTTTGGGATTGTAAGGGAGATTTGTTTGCAAACTCGGGGAATCATTGTATGGCCTAAGGAAACCAGGGAATGGCACAAGATGTTAGAATATAGAAGATGGTGTGCTCATTTTACCATTGACGATACCCTCGTCACCCAACCATAGGCCGAAGCCTCCCTCCAAGCACCTTAACCTTGACTGAGAATTCCTTTGAAGGCAAACCCTAGGCTAGATAGCCAAACAAAGGGTAGCGCACCTTTCCCCAAGGATAGCACAACACAAAAGACTGATCAGATAGTCCAAACCCTCGCCAATAGATAGTCCAAGCCAATACTGAAACTAGTTGTTGTTGCAGCTGCACCTGCAGTCCTCCTCCACACGTGCGCACCAAACTAGAGCTGTAGTGCGCACCAAAACTGGGAACTGCAATTCTGAGATGTCACAAATGAGAACTAGCACCCTGTATTTATAGTGGTTCTGCCAGTTTTGTTGGGGCTGACTTCTTCTTCTGGATAAGTGTCTGTTCAGTATATTATTATTATTATTTATGGCCGACTTCTTCTCTTGGAGGCTAATAACTTAATATAAATTATCTTCTTGAGCCGACAAGGCTTCTAGGGTTATTAGCCAACTCATTAGGGTTTCTCTTGCTTCCCGGAGTCTTCTATTCTCGTCAGGTTCACACGTGGAGGTAAATAACTCCCGCAGCTACCATAATATTAACACAAGATGTGTGATTCCTTCATAGTGAACGAACATTCCTTAAGAAGTAAATATGATCATTATGTTTATGGCATATTCATTATCTTGGTGTTATGTTGATGATATGCTTGACCGAAACAAAGCATGGTTGAGGTTAGCAAGTTAAAGGCTCAATTGGTCGGGATGTTTCAGATGAAGGATCCAGGAGCAACAAAACAAATCTTGGGTATAGAAGCATACAACGACGAGAAAATGGTAAGTTGTAGCTGTCACAAGTCTATGGAGAAGATACTGACGAGGTCCGGTATGAACATTGTGAAACTAGTAAATATCCCTTTATCTTTCCATTGTAAGCTTTGTTCAAGTTTATGTCTTGCTAGTAAGCAAGAAAGGGTTATATGTGTCATGTACCTTATGCAAATACAGTAGGAATGATGATGTCTGCAATGGAATGTTCAATTATTTCACATGCAGTTGGTGTTGCTAGTGGGCACATGAAAAAACCAGATAAATAACAAATGAGTGCTTTGGTATTTTAGAAGCACGAGTATCACCTACAATGGTTACAGTGATTTAGTTTGTGGTCATGATGATTCAAGAGATTTGGACAAGAGGAGATCTACCTTAGATTCAAGTTATTGATGGAGGTGGAGTGGTCCATACTAGAGCAAACTGTGCATACATGTTCATGTAACCAGTGTTGTTAGAGAAGTTGCGATGTTTTTTGGCTTCTCTTGGCTTGCAAGAAAGGTGGTGATTGACTCATTGGGCAAGTTGTATCAGAAAATTGTTGTCAATGTGGAGATTGTTGGGTGGTGACAACACACACCTTGCTGTTACAACTCGTTGGAGGATTCTCAAGTTGTTTGGCTTCCTTATACCTAAAAACACTTGAGATTTTCTTTGTTTAAGTTTGGAAGCTCGTGAGGAGCTTCTTGAGACTTGTGTATTCATTTCTCCATTTGGTTGAGGAATAAAGTATACCATTGCCACCATTTCATTCTTATGTGTTGTGTGATTGCTTATCTTCACTATTTCTCTATTTATTAACATCTAGTTTGCAGGCACGATCCTAACAATATGGGCATGCATAACATGGGCATCATAGATGGAGGGAAATTTGTTCTCTTGCTATCCAATCTTGCGATTCACAGGTCTCCACAGAAGAACTTGCTACGCTTCAGAAAAGGGCATGTTGGTGCAAATGCCACAGAAAGAGTGCATTTTAGCAATGACATCTGCAAAGCTCTGAGTGTTGTGGATGAGATTGGTGTTAAGAAATTGGCAATGGGCTCTCATCTTCTTCATGTTTGAGATGTGAAGCATTCCCTTAATCTTCAAATTAAATGAATGGAGATGGGTTGGGATGAGATTGGATGAATTAACGCCAAAATATTCCTTCATGTTGTAGGGAGGTGCATTCCATTAATTTCAAATTGGATGAATGGATATTGATAACTAATTATGAATCGTCAACCACTTAGAAAAAAATATCGAAGTCATAATTGCGCTCTGAATAAAAGTTAAAGTTATGGAAAGCCAATGAGGATGTCAAAATTGTTGTGCATGAGTCATTTTATTAATACCATGGAACTTCATTTGAGGACAAATGTTTGTTGGGGTAAAAATACATGCAATTATGATGGATAAGTGTATGATTTTGTAATAAAGCCAAAAAAAAAATTGAGGTTGTTGTCGGGCTGTGAATAAAAGTTTTGAGGAGGCAATGAGAATGTTAAAATTGTTATGCATGGGTCATTTTGTTTAGTACCATGGAACTTTATATATGTACAAATATTTTTTTGGGGTAAAAATAGATGTACTTATGATGGATACGTGTATGATTTGGTAGTAAGTTCTTTTACTCAATTATATATTTGATAAAAAAATTAGAGATTTTAGTTATAAATTTAATTTTATTATAATTAGAAGGTTTGTGGATGGCAAAATACTATTGTTAAATATTTTTTTTAATTTTAAATAAATAGTTTTTAAAAAACAAAATTAATGAAAATTTCAATATAAAATTCCAAAATAAATAAATAAAATAACCTCATAATCATTATTCTAAATTATATTTTTTAAATTATTTTTATTAAACAAAGTGATTTTTCTATGCAAATCCTATGTTCAATAGTGCCTTGTTATGCATTAGCAATCATCCCCAGATCTATTGGACTACCATGGATGAAACCCTATCCATCCATACATCGTGCTAGTGTCATTAAATACCGCTTCATCGAAGGTTCCTCATTCCACCATGGTCCTCATGGAATTCCCTCTTAGATGTTCTGAGCACTTCAAGCACATACCGCTAGTTCTTGCAAGGCCATTTCTTTAGCCCATTGCCTTGACATGGTGCACTAGAGGTAGTGTTGGAATTTTCTTTTCACCCTACCCACCAAGTTTTTGTTTTTTACATTTTGGATATTTATGTTCCCCGTCACAAAACATTTTTTCTAAAGTTGTGCCCTTCAACAAAGAAGTACCATGTTTTGTAATCAAAACCTAAAAAATACCATTTATAAAAATATCAAACTCATTCCAAGGTTTAATTGTTTTTTTTTAAGATGAATGCATTCAATGGGAGCTTAATTCGTAATGTTATCGAGGATGCAAAAGCATTGATCTTAGTTTGAAATGTTACATCCATGGTACCAATTGTTATATCCATGATAACATACTTCAACACCCAAATGCCAATGCCAACCAATATGATGCTCGGCCATGAATGTAAATCTCATCGCATATGATAACAAAAAGTT
>JASDQU010880523.1:37227-54334 GCA_032191745.1 Picea mariana
GGATGAGGTCACTTCTCATCTATTCACCAATCTACAATCTATATCACCCTTTGGAGTCTACCCCATTAGAATACCTCCACTTTGGGTATCCAATGCTACTCTGACCATCATTCTCCAATGGATGGATAAGATATATTTGTGATGCTTTATCAACGGTTGTGATTCATCCTACCTCAAAACATCAGTTTTTTTTTATAGATTAACAGTTCGAACTTGGACTTGGTTGTTGCAAGAATTCGTCTAAGTGTTTTCTCGGGATTACCAAGCCTTTGGGAGCTCTTGATTTGCTCCAAAAACCACTAAGGAATTATGCTCCTATCTCACTGGAGATTTCGTATGGTTTCTAGGATTTTCATTCAAATAGGGAGGCTTTCATAGATCTTATAGCTCTCCAACTGCACAAAATATGTCCCAAGTTCTAGGGTAGTCCTGCCTCCATTATTTCAGCAAGCAATAAGTCTTTCTACTTATTCACCCAAATCAGTATTTCATTCCACACAACCATTCGTAAGGAGAGGTTAACAACATAAAGTTTATCTTCCTTCTTTGGTCTTCAACATGCCATTATTACATTATTCCATACCTCTTGGAGATGTTTTTGTTCATTTCTTAACTTACATTCATGTTTTATTTTCACAGGAATCACACCACAACAGATACCCTACTCCACACACATAAGGAAAAAACATACATTTGTATCCATAACTACACCCACTGGAGTTAACCATTTATATAGTTCCTTAATTGTTCAAACACGAGGGGCTTACACTAAACATAGTCATTCAGATGTAGGGATTTACCATTGAAATGACATTAATTCCATTAAGTTCAGGCATGTACAATTATAGCACATTCATAGACATCCATCTAGTTTCCATATTCAATACATAGGGCATAAAGACTACTTATCTATTACAAGTTATATCCAACCAACTGGTTGCGGGTGTTCTCCTTTCCACCCAACCATAGGTTCTATGTGCTCAGACACTTCGGTAGTAGGCCACCCCCTTGTCAAGCCATGATACCACTAGGGAAGTGACATGTCTCTCGTTCTTCAGGTAATTTATGGTAATATAATACCATTCATCTCCTCTAACCCCAAAAATATTATCTTGTCTTCTCTCCCCCTCTTGTTGTATGAACTTGTGTGCTTCTCTTGCACGCATCCCTTAGGAATGTTCTCAACCTATCCCCTTTCTTTTATCAGGAGGAAACCATGGGATCAATCATGGGGACTCGTGGTGATATTTCCTACATTCCTCTATCTGACATCTTTCTATCACCTTAGGAATCCATCCATACTTCCATTCATTGAGGGTGGTTGGTTTCTCAACCACCAGTCCTCCCTCATTAACTGATTTTTCCTTGAAATCAAAGTTAAGAGAAATAACTGAATATTTCCAAATTAATTCTTCTGCAAGGAGTCTTGTGTCATTTTATCATAAGGAATTCCCTCAATAGGTTCCCTCAGTCTTTCCTCTAGTGGTATCATGGCCAATGATTTTAAGGCTTCATCCCATAGTCATCTAGTTGGCATTTTAATCAAATGAAATACAATTATAATATTTATATGTCGTGCTTTGGAAATCATTAACATGATTAATTACATATAATCAAGGGTTTAGGAAGGGGGTCTTACAATCCCCTCCCCCTTCAAAAGGAACATTGTCCTTAGTGTTATTCTCAGTGAAACCTTCCATGCCTTCATATTTCAACTACCTTAGCATTATCTTCTTTTTCCTCACAGCCCGGTCTTCACTCAGACTCTCTCTTTGTCAGAACATGCCTTCAACAATTTTKAACAACAAGCATATTAACCCTAATTTTATGCAAAAACATTTTATTGTTGTTTATGATTCAGGAGGAAAATTTACATATCAACACAATATTTATCGGTGTTGTTCATGGATCTGCATCCATATGGATGTCRCAGTTACTTGTCTCRTTGTTTTTCTCTTATCATATTGGGCTCATGATCCCAAATCATTAGAAATCAAGAGTTATCAAATTCTCCTCTTCCTTGCGGTCACTCACCTTCCAGGATCAAGCTCAAGCATCCCTTTCTCTGCTATACAATCCCTCATGAGATCCATCTTGCCTTCCAAGGTTTTCTTGCCCCATAAGAGTTTCAGAGACTTCACCGAGTCTTACAGCTAAGGTGTCCCCCAAGATTTCTCTGTCGAGGCATCCCTCTATCATGTGTTATCACAACACAACAATAGCCTTTTTACACGCCTTCCATCTTGATATCCAACATCTATCTCTTCAGGATAGATCTGTAATCTTACCTGTATCTCGGTGAGTTTTGTGAGATATCATCATCAATTTCAATAAAAAAATTCTTTGAAATCTTCCACCCACATATTTCCATTTCATTTTTCCATTTTCATAAATGTTCCATAGAGGAACCAAATTCCACAAGCCCGAGAATTCTTTCTCCGGGAAGTTTGTCTCTTTTACAACTAGCAAGCATTGGTCTTCTTCATGGACTTGCAATACTTCCATATCTAAGACCTTTCTTCCTACAATTCATTCTTCACACAACCAAAAAATTTGTTAGTTCTCATGCACATTATATTTTCATTCCACACTTGCAGTGGTTTCCAAACAATTTCATTTTTGTTGCATACAAACAATTGCATCAGATTCATATATTAAATAAAATAAAAGGAATTATCTTTCCTTACACATACATGATTTCAGCAGACCAAGCCTTTAAAAATGCAATCAATCATTAAATGAATTTAACCAATGTGYCAATGTCCATGGACACATTCACACACAATGCACCCTGGCATTGATTTTAGATTGCCACACTTTATGATAGGTATTATGCCATGGTGTGTTGGAACTCATCCAAACTCTCACCATATGGCTCATTCATTATTCTTAATTATTACAATAGGATTGTGCTTCMTTCTATGAACTTATCATAACCTTGAATCAACATAACATGATATGAAATTATGAAAATTATAAAAAAAAATTACATGATGCATCCATGCATTATTTCTTTACCGGTAGCGAGGGTGCCACCACTCATGGCCACCAAACTCCTATATTTACCATTTTTATAACTATGGTATAATATTATAAGTTCCTCCTTCCATATTGGGTAGTCCATTACCTACCCTCTCATGCAAACATGCATCTCCTCGATGCATTCAATCAACGTGCTACTTATTTGCACTTTTATTTCCAATCATTCCCAATTGGTCAATGTATTAATGACACTTTGTTCATGAATTTTCTTCCAAGGATATCAATCATCCTTGATTGTTAGAGGCTCTTTCTCTATACTTCAGGTTCTTTCCATGAATCACACCATGCTTCAGTATCAATGACATACAACAACCACTCAAAAAAACATGTGTATCATCAAAATAATAAAACATTTCAAAGAGATTCTTACCTTGATATCTTTTCAATTCTCATGTCRCATGGGTAGGAAAAWTTTTRTACATGTTCTGGCTGCCAGCACCCTCTCTGACATTACCTCACCAGTGGTGCTTCAAGGAACTCCAAAATTCCATGCATCAATCTTTCAACAACAACCTTCTTGCATATCTCATCTACCTGAGGTTKTTCACCACATACATCATCATAGTCACAATTATATTAGTTGTCATGTAAAATCAAAATGCATGTATCATAACATTTAAATCAGAAAACGTTTTTCAGATATGTTCTAGCATATCTATATGGACTCATCACCTTACCCTTAATGTTTTTCTGAGTGAAAAAATAATCAAGTTTCCTACTATATCTACAGTCATACAACTATCACCATTCTCATGCCAAAATATTTACACATAATCAACATATCATCCTTCTCATCCTAGAGAAACACAACAAACAACAAGGAAATGATTCAAGGGATTTTTCTTCTCTCCATCTCCTTTACGCAATCATAAAATTTTCAGTTCTACTGAGCTAGTCCCAAGGCCTCACAACCTTTGCATAACATGGCTTCACCAAGATCATTTATTTAAACATAGTCATTAATTTCTTTTGCTTTTACATGTAATTTTAAAGTACACAACTATGTCTCATAAATCAGATTTTTTAAAGTGAGGAGAGTGTTCCTCCTTTTCTCATTTATTTATTATTCATTCCATCCCCTTCTGGTATCTCCCTACTCTCTTCCTTGAGTAGTCTCAATCAATTTAATCTTGACCTTTCCTGGATACAAACAACATACTTGCAACAACAATATTTAGTTCACCAATTAATTATGAACCAGTGCATTCTGCACATTTACCAAAGAGAAATCAAATGGGTCAACATTCATTTGCATGTCTCCTATGCATGCATTACCTTTTGAAAATGTAATCCAGGATTCTTATACCAATGATATTTTCACCCCATTGCTTCTTAGCAGTCATTAAGGTTATGGTTTTGTTCTCCTGACAAATTCTTCAAATAGTTCCTTTACCTAGAATTGTCACAACATGCAACTCTTTTGTTGCATATCCATCATTTCTTGAAATGATCTCAATCTTGAGTCAACCTCRGCCTCATCATTTCAGAGATTTACTCAATATTCCATAAGGAATACAAACATGCATTCTTATGATTCACATTGAATACGGATGCACATTATCCCTYTGTTCTTTCATTCACAATTCACTTAACTACATGCTTCAACATATTGTTTGTCTACCATAGGCACACCTTATAGTCTGCAACCATTCTAATGAAAAATTTAAAGGCATAATAACATTGCCTTCTATCATAACAGCAGAACATCCCTGCTCATTTTTCTTCCTTCAACACTTCATATTAGCTCTGTCTCTCTCTTAGGAGTGGCATACCTCCTCCTCAAGTTAGTAGTTAAACAAGACACTTAAACCTTCCAACATAGGGTCATCCATGCATTCATGGCATTGTTCAGTCCAAGAAATCACACACCTTGCCTTAATTCCCTCTTACTCAGGAAGTCATATCATACCTTCAAGCATATAAGTATGTCTATATATGTATTATGCATGTGCATTACTTGCACATGTATATATTATTCATTCATATTTATATGATCTTAATATCAATTTTATTTTAAGACAAATTAAATCCATCCACATGACCAGTCTTACAGATTTAATCATACTTATGTTTCCCTCTCTCATGGAAACAACCAACAAGAAATCACTCTTTCCCAACTTCTATAAAATCATTTACAATTCAAAACTACAACCAATTAATTTACAACATTACCCAAGGAAACAAAACAACCACTCTCACTTATCTTATTGTCTTAATTCAATTCCTGGCCAATAGGCCTCTACAAATGAAATCCTTTCCTAGACTCCCTCTCACTACCACTTTCCTACCAAGTCATACTTATGTGGCTACCATCCACCTTTGGATGTCAATCTAATCCATTGGTCATCTAGAAATTCCCCAACACTTCCTTTACTAGAATTCAGATCAGCATTTCATTGATCATTATACCTTATCCTCATAAGGTAGTATGCAATCAACATCATCAATATTTTACTTATGTTGTTGACATTCTTGTTGATATTATGTTATCATCAACCAAGATATCCCATCATCACACCATACATTACAACCAACCACAAGTTATAATAATTCTATTTGCATGTTTCATACATGCTTACTCATTATCATATGCATTACAACATATCCACATATATCACTTTTATGCACAAACAAGTACTCAAGTCAATAGGTATGTACACATTTTTGTACAACCATGAGCTCATAAACTAGCTCATATGTTCATGTCATTTCACCTCTTTTATGAGGACTATCATAGTTCAAAAAATCTCCTTTTTCTTTGCTTAACTATGTTATTTCAACAACAAGTTTCATTCATTACAGGCCAAGTGACTGACCTTACACATTTTTCCATCAATCCTCTACGCGTAAGGACTTATACAAACATACTTTAGTCTTTTATTTAAGCAGAAATTATGATTTCCATGGCTCAACAACCCATACTTACAGGCATCATTACAACCACCAGTTCATTCATTCTCTGGACTCATGTAGCTCTATAGTAGGATTTAACCATTTCATCAATTTCACATTCAATTGTTACCATAAATGTTTGTGAGCATATTCTCACTCCTATAGGAGTAGCTATCATTCTTACCAAGGAAACAACAATGTTTCTATTGCAACAAGCCCCAAAACGATATTTATATTTACAGTCCTTCTTCTCAAGGGACTAGTGCAGATCATAAACAACTTTTAACGTAGAGAAACTATATCCAGTAGAATTATCTTAGCCTTAATATATCATTCCTATGACCGATCTCTAGCCCATCCAGGCCTAGTGTTTGAACTCTTCTATGATACCACTTTGTAAGACATCCAACCCCCTAAGTACCTTTTAAAGGATGGGGAATTAAAATTTTGTTTCTCCTTAACCAAATTGAAGCATCTTCTCGAGAGCACCATTGGATTCTTCTCATCAAGATATTTCCAACGATTGTTACCATGCTCAAAACTGAGCTCTGGATCAAAAGTTATGGCCTCCTAAAGTTTTTGTAAGCCTTCATTGGCCAAAATCCACCTCATCGCCACATGGCACCCACTTGGCTCCACGTAACCTGTGTCCTTTTGATGTGGAACTGACATGGCACCTGCCACCTAGCCCATTGACTTATAGCTTATTAGACCCTCAAATGGACAACATGTGCCAACTTTCTCTATTAGATCAATTATCTATAGCATTTTGGATTGGTACTCATCGAAGTACATGGTTACTCTGCTTGAAAACCACTCCAACAAACATACTTCGACTATGCATACACTGATGAATCAGATGGTCCTCGAGGTCAGATATCAATGGATCTGATTACTTCTCGGCTATTCTCCTATCTATGATCCAGATCACCTCTCGGAGTCTTCCCCATCGGGTATTGAATGCTACTCCGACCATCATTCTCCGATGGAGGGCCAAGATATATTCGTGATGCCTTATCAACAGTTGTTATTCATCCTACCTCAAAAATGGGTTTTTCTATAGGTTAACAGTCTGAACTTGGGCATGGTTGTTTCAAGAATTATTCTAAGTGTTTTCTCTGGCTTACCAAGACCTTGAGAGCTCTCGCTTTTCTCTGAAAACCACTAAGGAATTTTTCTCCTATATTTGTGGATATTCTGCATGGCCTCCAATCTTTTCATTCAAACAGGGAGGATTTCACAGAGCTTAAACCTCTCCAACTACACAAAAGCCTTCCCAGTTTTTAGGGTAGTCTTGCCTCCATTATTTTAGCAAGCAATAAGCCTTGTTACTTATTCAACCAAATGAGGATTTCATTCCACACAACCATTCATAAGAAGGAGAGGTTAATGACACAAGGTCTATCGGCCTTCTTCAACCTTCAACATGCATTTATTACATTATTCCATGCCTCTTGGAGATTTTTTTTTTTTCATTTCTTAACTAACATGCATGTTTTTTTTCATGGGAATCACACTGCAAAAAATAGCCTACTGCACACACATGAGGCACAAACATTTGATTGTATCCATAACTACACCCATTGGAGGAAATTGTTTATATAGTTCCTTAATTATTTAGACACAAGGGTATTACATTAAACACAATCATTTAGATGCAAGGATTTACCAAGGAAATGACATTAATTCCATTAAGTTCATGCATGCATAGTTATAGCACATTCATAGACATCCATCTAGTTTCCCTATTCAATACAAAGGTCATAAAGAGTACTTATCTGTTACAAGTTATTTCCCTCCAACTGACTGAGGGTGGTCTCCTTTCCACCCAACCATAAGATCTGCATGCTCAGGCACTTTGGTAGAAGGCCACCCCTTTGCCAAGCCATGATACCACCAGAGAAGTTTGTATCTTTTTCTATGAGTAATTTTTGGTAAGAGAAGACCATTCCTCTTCTTTTACCCCCAAAATCCAATCTCGTCTACTCTCCCCCTCTTTTTGTATGCACTCATGTGTTTTTCTTGCACACGTCCCTTAGGAAGGTTCTTGGCCTGTCCCCTTTCTTCTATCAAAAGGAAACCCCTGGTTCAATCATGGGGAATCATGGTGATCTCTCCTACATTCCTATATCTTACATATTTTTTTCACCTTAGGGATCCCTCCATACTTCCATTCATTGAGGGTGGTCGGTTTCTCAACCACCAGTCCTCCCTCGTTAACTGATTTTTCCTTGAAATCGGAGTTAAGGGAAATAATTGAATATTTCCAAATTAATTCTTTAGCAATGATACTTGGGTCATTTTAGAATAATGAACCCCATCAATAGGTTCCTTTATTCCTTCTTTTAGTGGTATCATGGCCAATACTTTTAAGGCTTCATCCCACAGTTAGCTAGTTGGCATTTCAATCGAACGAAATACAATTACAATATTTATATGCCATGCTTTGGAAATCATTAACATGATTAATTACATATAATCAAGGGTTTATAAAGGGGGTCTTACATTGGTCCCACACCATGAATCATTCTCTAGAAAATGGTTAGGGTTATTTAGCATCCAAGTTGGATAAATAAACCATGAGTATGTTTTGTGCATTGGAAATTTTATTTGAGGTCTAAATATGGTCATGGGGGAAACAAGAGGCTTATGACCTAAATTAAGGTCTTATAGAGCTCTAACATTATGGTTAGGGGAGTAAATTTCTTAGGTTTTAATCCCTAGATGTCACTTCTTATGATCAATCACTAGGAACAACACCTACAACCACAACACAATCCCTCTCTAAGATGTGTTTAAAATCAAGGTTGGATATGGATGTCATTAGGAACTTTCTCACATTAATAAGGATGGATCACAGGTCCTTAAACATGGTCAAGGAAGGAAAAAAGTGCCTCGTGATATTTTTAAATCTTCTTAGGTTCAAGAGTCTTGAATTAGTCCTCATACCAACACACGAGTCCTCTAAGTGGAATATGGGATATGGTTTCCATTAATTGGTTGACCATGTTTAAGGACCTGTGATCCATCCTTATTAATGTGAGAAAGTCTCTAAGATGTGTTTAAAATCAAGGTTGGATATGGATGTCATTAGGAACTTTCTCACATTAATAAGGATGGATCACAGGTCCTTAAACATGGTCAAGGAAGGAAAAAAGTGCCTCGTGATATTTTTAAATCTTCTTAGGTTCAAGAGTCTTGAATTAGTCCTCATACCAACACACGAGTCCTCTAAGTGGAATATGGGATATGGTTTCCATTAATTGGTTTTGGACATAGTGATGGGTCCACGAGCCTAAACCGTGGTCAAAAGTGAAAACAATGGCGTTATGCAAGAAAAAAAACTTTTATTCCTCAAGCACTATGAACAAGGCCTCCAACCACAACACATGCCCTCTCTATGAGGTATTTGACCCCCAAGTGGTATTTCAGGCACCATTGGTTGGTTTGGCACAAAGAGGATGGTCCTAATAGGACTATGTCTAGGAGAGTAAAATATGTTCTAATGTTAAACCTTTCATTATGAAACATGGGTCCTAAAATAGGTCTTTATGGTAAAGGTGATGGAAAATTTTATCTTAGAAATGACAAACTTAGTGGTTCGAGATGCACAAACAAAAACACATCCATTTTCCCAACTACATTTTCTTATCTCCATTCTCAACCACAATTTTAAATATGATCCACATAATCATTACCGATGAAACTGTACACACTTATATATATTTGTATGCAGGCTCTGAATATATGTTTTTCTAAGAAAAAAAAATTCTTTCTATTTTTTGTTCATTTTTATTTGTACATATATCATAATTTTAAAATACAGAGGTCTTTTATTTCTAGTGTAACATTTTATTGCTTGGACCATCTAGATAAAAAATTATACGGTGCACAAGTACAGAAAAAGACTTGCACTCTAAAAAGCTAAAAGTGTTTATTGTATTAAGATCCTCAAAATTAGTCTTAGCATTGGAGCTCGTTATTTCAGGGTGTTGGGGAATAGGGTGGAGCATGACGTGAAATAGAAAATACAGTACTATAGAAAATCGAAGAGGAACAAAAATTCAAAGATAGAGGTGGTATCTATGGACACTGTTACAACACTTAAGCAAAGTGCACTATGATCAAAACATCACAGTGTGTATTGGATCTCGATCGTTGGATCTCCGTGATCATAATGACCTAAGGGGTATTCTTTTATAGTCTCAATATCTAACCGAATTCCATATAATCCAGAAGATCGTGTCCACATGTAACCGTCATTTGGAGTTGACTCTGGTGAATCCACACTGTCGAGTCAGATCGATAAGGATGCTCAACCGGACCACCTATGTGTCCAACTCGTAGTCAATTGTTGGGTTGATCGATCCACCACCCAACTATCTTAGACTATTGGTCGGATCTCCAACCACGAGGAATGTCAACTACTCAATCACCTAACTGACTGTATCCAAATGTAGGTCGAGCACTCGACCGAATGAATCTAGGATATGTGTTATGACCATCAAGGCTTCGTGTTCCAACACCCCCCATCAACAAACATATCTAGAGATTCAAGAGGTGAAATTAAGTCATTATGAGGACCCCTATAATTGTAGCTTCCTAAATCCCAAGCATTATGCGGATCTTGATAAATATTTATTTAGCCAAAGTTTTGGTGAAGATATCATAAACCTGATCATCTGTTATGAAATATTCAACAAACACAACGTTCTCATGAACAAACTATATCAAATAGTGAGCATGGATCTCAACATGCTTCATCTTACTATGGGCAACGAGATTGTCAGCAACTTGTATAACACTCTGGCTATCACATTAGATTGTAGTAAAGGTATGAATAAGAAGGCCAAGTTATCTCAAAATTTGGTGAATCCATACTGCTTCAGTACCTGCTTGAATGGTGCCACGATATTCTATTTATGTAGTCAACAAGGAGACTACTTTATGTTTCTTGCACGACCACACCAATGGTCCAGTGCTATAGAGAAACACATATCTAGAAGTGGACTTTTGATTATCATTGTTGTCAGCCCAGTCGAAGTTGTTGAAGTCGACCAATGAATATAAACTTCAACAATACTTGATACCAAAATGAATGGTACCTTTGAGAAAGAAGACAATTTTTTTGGTTGTTTTCCAATGGCTTTCTTTAGGGTCCTGCATAAACTAAGAAACCACACTAACAACAAAGAAAATTTCAGGTCGACTATGAGTAAGATGAATAATACTGCCAACTAGTTTTCGATAAAGTTTAGGATCGACCGCAAGTGTTTGATAGGTTTTGGTAATATTTACTCCAAATTTAAATGGAGTATCACATGAATTGCAATCATCCATCTTAAAATGTGTCAACAGATCCATCACATATTTAGACTGAGAAATCAAAAATCCATCATAGAGTGGTAATACTTGAAGACCCAAAAAATAATGTAGAGTACCAAGATTTTTCATGTCAATATGGAGTCAGCAAGGTGTTTCTTCAATATAAGGATGAGATCGGCATTGTTGCTAGTAATGATTAATTCATCTACATATACAACAACAATCAAGGTGTCTCCATCAATATGGAGTGCATACAAGATATGATCATATTCACAACATTTGAAACCAAGTCAAAGAAAGAAACTATCGATCTTAGCATACCAGGCTCAGGAGGCCTACTTCAAACCATAAAGCGACTTCTTGAGTCGACAAACTACATTTTAATCTTTCACAAAAATAGGTGGATGTTCCATGAAAATTTCTTTAGATATGTCTCCATGAAGAAAGGCTCTCTTCACATCTATCTGATGGATTTGTAATTCAAAACTCACAGCAACAGAAAGAATTAGTCAAACAAAGTTCATATTTGCAACACCAAAGGAAAATGTTTCAATGCAGTTGATGCCTTCTTGTTGATAAAATCCCTTCGCAACTAGGAGTGCTTTATGTCACTCAACAACACCTTTAGAGGTAAATTTTGTCTTGTAGACCCACCGACACTTCAAAATGTTCTTTCCTTCTTGCGATCAAGGAACTAAGTCCCAAGTGTGATTCTTTGACAAAGAATCAATTTATGTCTTCATGAATTACTCCCATTCATGTCATCCTTCAACATCTTAGTAGGTGACAACATCATAGGTTTCAAGTACACGAGTCATCAAGGCAACATTGGCATGTTGCTTTTGACTTCGAGTTTTTCGTCCAGAGGAGTAATCTCCAACATCAGCTCCAACAGCTTCAATTATATTGGAAACCCATTTAGGTAGACAAGAAACAAGTGAACCATGGTTCACTTCAGTAGGTTGATTAGAATTCGAAGGGTCTTTAGTCGGTGGGCCAGTCGAAATAGATGATGATGAACTAGTCAACTCAAAGGTCAAGGGTCTAATTGAAACGAGAACAATGTTAGACTATCCAATCGAAGGACTGAAGTATGGAATATGAGAACCAATGTCAGATACAACATCAAATGGATCATCCGGAAAAAATCCAGAGGAGGCATTCAACATATGAATTCCAGAAGACTTCTCATAAAATCGTACATTTCATTTGATAATGATAATTTATTGTTTGACGAGATAAAACAATCAATAGGATTTCGACTCTTTAGAGTATACCATCATTATGAAAGAATGAATCTTTTCTTCCAACTTTATTATGCAATTATACAAAGACATGAAGGTGGTCAACTGAAGGATTCTTGCATACCATCATTCGACTAGATTCATGGAAGGAATAACTCTAGCCAAGATGTGATTGAGCAAATAATTTACACAATATACCACTTCAGCCCAGAAGTAAGGAGGCAAATATTTAGCCTCCAAAATACATCTATCTATTTTGACTAACTTCTGATACTTTCATTCTGTGACGCCACTCTACTCAGGTGTGTGAGGAACCGACCACTACCATTCAATACCAGATTGAAGCAGGAATTCTTCAAAGGGTCAATTTACATACTCATCAACATTGTCTAATCTCAGTGATTTGATGGGTCGACCACATTGCTTTTCTTCAAAGTCCTGAAACTCATTGAACTTTTCAAAGACAGGGTTATTGTTTTCCAAGAAAAAGACCCATGTAAGAAACATAAATCATCAATAAAAGTTAAAATATACCTTATACCTTCTAGTGAAGGTAGATTGATGTAGCATACATCACTCTGAACGAACTCCAACATGTTTTATGCTCGCCATGCTTCTCCAGAGTTCAATGGTGATTGATGATTCTTCCCAAGTACACAACCCTTACAAAATCCTTTAAGGGGAAACACATTCAGTAAACCAACAACCATGTTCTGAGTTGCTAGTTCATGTAGACTTCAGAAATTCAAGTGTATGAGTTGCTAATGCCAAATTCAACTTCTCTCATTATTGTGAGCAATCAGTGCAATCAATTCAATGTTAGGTTGATTTGTGTCACATAATTTGTACAAACTGTTTGTCAGGTCGAGTATCCCACAGACGAAATTTGACTTTCATTTATTTAAATCATGAACACAGAACCGATCTAGCAAAAATTCCACAATATTACATTTTTGTGTTAGATGAGAAACGGACAACATATTGGCATTAAGTTTTGGCACATGATAGACATCGACAATCCTCCCATGTCGATAGGTAACATCACAACTGACCAGCAACATCCAGAGAAAAATAATCAACAACATAGATTTTCCTATCCTTAGCTTCATCCAACAATTAGAACAAGGAGACATCCTTATCCATGTGATGAGTGCACCCAGAGTCGACTACCCATTCATTCTGTGGAAAGTGAGACAACAAGGATTGAGGAGTTCCAACTTGGAAGGTGAAATTATCAATAGATCAACATACAACGAACACATCTCCTTCAAGACATGCATCCTTCTCATATAAATCATCTCTCTTCTTATAGAAGAGGTTCTCGACATGTCCAGTCATTCCACAGTACTGACATGTCTTCTTTTTTCGACTGTGTTGGGGTGCATCTATCTATCCCTTACGTTTCTGGTTGTGGTATGCAAGTTTCTATATAGAGGCATCAAACCGTACTCTATCCCTAGGATCCATCTTTCTCTTACCCTTGATGAAGTGGGCTTGGTGTTTACCACCAATATTTCCCTCTTCAAGAAAATTATGATGATCAGTAATCAAAAGGAAATAGAAATCTTCAAAGGTGTAATCCTTACCATCTTCCTTGTGTGATTTCCAGTTGGTGTGGAAATTTGACATGAACACATTGAATGATTTTCTCAAGTTCATTAGGACTAGCTCAATGAGTTGTTTATCCTTCTTCTAATAGTTCTTTCCACATTCTCACAATTTCAACTGGAGTTCCTTAACACATGACAAATAGTCCTCCTTTTTGTCAAAGGAATGAGGATTGAGAGAGATCAACCCTTTCTCCAACTACATGACATGGCTTTCATCAACTCAGTCGAACAACAACTTCAACTTCTTCCATACTTGATGAGGGTAGTCGATTCCACTGATGTGAAATTGAATCTCCCGCAAGATATAGATCATGATGACCCTCACAACCTCATCCTTCTTGCCATCAATGATGAACTTCACATAGTTGTCTGTTAGATCTTGAATCACAACCTTCATATACTACCACAATCCTTTGCTCTTCAGTAAGGTTTTCATATATGGTGCCCATACTGCATAATTTGATCTATTCAGAACAACAAGATCAATATTCGAAGCCATATTCAAAATCTAGGTAGAAACTGATCTATTTCAATAGGTTCCAATCAACAAACCACCGTCCCAGAGTCAATCACACAATAGATCCATCTCGACAAGGTTTTCAGATAACAGGTCGAGGTTTCAAACCATCAGTTCTGATACCATGTTGGGGAATAGGGTGGAAGACGACATGAAACAGAAAAGGAAATACTGTAGATAATCGAAGAGGGAAAAAAATTAAAAGACAGAAGTGGTTTCGATAGACATTGTTACACCACTTAAGAAAAGAGCATTTTGATCATAACATTATAGTGTATACTAAATCTCGATCACCATGATGATAATGACCCAAGGGGTCTTCTTTTTATAGTCTCGAGATATAACCGACTACCAAAGAATCCAAAAGAACTTTTCCACATGTAACCATAGGTTGAGGTTGACTCTACCAAATTCACACTATCAAGTCAACTCGACAAGGATGTTCAACTTGAAATCCTATGCGTCTAAATCATAGTCAATTGTTGGGTTGGTTGATCCACCGACTGACTATCTTCGATTTCTGGTTAGTTGTTTGACTGATAGGAATTTTGACTACTTGACTAACTAATGTAGCGTGTTGGTTGATCGCTCGACCAACTGTATCTAGATGCAGGTCTATTGTTCAACCGACTGAATCCAGGAGAGGTGTGATGAACCATCAATGCTTGATGTTCCAACACAGGGCTTCATTGACTTCAACAATTTTGAGTAAATATAAATTTAACATTAAAAAATATGGAAAAAGAGCGACACACAAGAACCACATTCTCCCAATTTCAACTGGAGTTCCTTAACACGTTCCAAATAGTCCTCCATTCTGTCAAAGGGATGATGATTGAGAGAGATCAACCCTTTCTCTAACCACATGACGTGGATCTCATCGACTTGGTCAAACAATGACTTCAAATTCTTCCAGAATTGATGAGGGTAGTCAATTCCACTGAGGTGAAATCGAATCTCCCGCAAGATATAGGTCATGATGACCCCCGCAACCTCATCCTTCTTTCCATCAAAAATTAACTTCGCCTGGTCATTTTTTATATATTGAATCAAAACCTTCATATAATTCCATAGTCCTTTGCTCTTCAGTATGGTTTTCATATATAGTGCCCATACTGCATAATTTGATCGATTCAAAAAAACAAGATCAATCTTCAAAGCCATCTTCGATATCTAGATAGAAACTGGTTTATTTCAATAGGTTCCAATCAACAAACCACTAGCCCAGAGTTAATCACACAATAAATCCAAATCAAAAAGGTTTTCAGATAATAGGTCGAGGTTTCAAACCATCATCTTTGATACCATGTTGGGGAATAAGGTGGAACACGACACAAAACATAAAAGACAATACTTTAGATAATCAAAGAGGAACAAAAATTAAAAGACAGAGGTGGTGTATATAGACACCGTTACAACACTTAAGCAAAGTGCATTGTGATCAGAACATCATAATGTATATTGGATCTTGATTGCTCGATCTCCATGATGATAATGACCCAAGGGGTATTCTTTTTATAATCTCAATATCTAACCGACTTCCATAGAATCCATAAGATCTTTTCCATGTGTAACCATCGAATCGAGTTGTCTCTACCAAATTCGCATTGTCGAGTCAGCTCAACAAGGATGTTCAACCTAGTCGTCTATGTGTCCAATTCGTAGTCGATTGTTGGGTTGTTTGATCCACCGACCGAATATCTTCAATTGTCGGTCGGTTATCTAACCGATAGGCATGTTAACTACTTGACTGACTAATGTAGTGTGTTGGTTTATTGCTCGACCAACTATATCCATATTTAGGTCGACCTCTTGACCGACTAAATCTAAGAGATGTGTGATGAACCATCAATGCTTGATGTTCCAACACAGAGATTCATTGACTTAAATTTTTTTAATTAAATATAAATTTAACATTAAAAAATATGGAAAAAGAGTGACACACGAGATCCAACTGTTATCTACAACTATACAATTTTTTTCAAGAAACTACATCATTTTGATACTAAACCAACACTTTAACATGAGCATATGCATTATATTTTAGATACAAAGTAACATACCAATGTTACAATAACATTAATTTTTCTAAGTTATATAAATTTTCCGTAAATAAAAGTTATATATTCTAAAATATTATTTGATTTCCTATGTTTCATCTTTTTACACCATATTCTAATAAGTTGTCATAAGTTGTGCATGCACCTCTAACAATTCCTCCTAGTCAAGAGATATTTTTTTTCCAAATTTGCATTGCAACTAACGTTTCATGAGAGGGAAGCATTAGATTGCAACAACCCTTATGTAAGGTAAATTTTATTCATTCCAATCGTATAATGATGTATTATAATTTTTTGTACATGTTAAAAACACATTTAAATGATTAAGTTGCCCTTCATAAAAGATGGTTAAAAAAGTAATTGCATCTAACGGTCAAAATGCCCTATGACAGACATTTTTCTCATCAAATTCCAACA
>JASDQU010880524.1:2106-13373 GCA_032191745.1 Picea mariana
AAAGAAAGTATCACTGATGAAGGTGGACACTTTGAAGAATGTTGTAGACTCATTAACAAAATCTGTGAGCACTGAGAAGTTCTCTTGGTGTAGAGGATCCATGGGCATTGCTGCCCTGGATTGTTGACTATGTAATCATGTAACCCCCTGTATGCAAAGAAAACAACAAGTGGGAGAATGTTGGGTATGTGTTATATTATTTGCACGAGTAGTAGTGTCTGAGTGTATGCGTTGGGCACGGGGGTTTGGGGGCAGCACCCCTGAATTTTTTTTTGCCTCGAGAAACGTGTCATGTATTTAGGTGGTTTTTCGGCACATGGTTTTTTCCGATGGTTTTTCTATTTCTGGTTAAGGAATTAGGGTTTTGGACTAATCCAGGTCATTGGGTTAGGGTTTTGGATGCCGCTGGCTCCTATATGTATTTTGTATTGTAAACATTGTAACATAATGAATGAATATAGAATATGTTGGTTTTCCTGGTTTTGGGTTTCCAGGGGAAAAATCTCTGTGTAATGTTTGTATTTTCCATTGTATCTTTTATGTTCTTTTCTGAATATCTGTTTGCAGTAGATATTGTACAAGGTTAGAATTTACACAAGTGTGGGATAAGGTGATTCTTCACCCCATATAGAATAATACTTTGAGCTATGGACTCCTTGACCTCATGCAAATCCAAAGAAACAAGATTTGTTGCAGGAACCACAACAACAGAACTGAGATAGTTCCAAATCTTGTTTTCCTTGAGAACAACTGACATTCAAACCTTCCACTGCAAATAGTTAGAAATTCCATCCAACCGATCCTCAAATATAATACATGCATCCATATTCCATGTCACAGATCAAGGAAAACAATCACAAATTTCCCTCCTTCAACCGTGCCCAAAAATATCACTTCTCATTGTCACTCAGAGCCCAAGCTCTGATACCATATAAATTTTAATGACAAAAAATCAACAAGTTAATATTTTGTCATACACTTAGCAACCTAGAGATAATTGTCTTACATGAACTTTGAAATGTCTAAAACCCACATTCATAAATTTCCGTAAGAAGAAATACACATTGCTAAGTAATCATGCAGCGGAAATAAACATAATGAACATTGTTCAATCACCCATGAATTACTCAAAAATTTAAGCAATTGCTAGGGAAAACCCCAATGTGTGGAAACCCAATGAGAGAGAGAGATTATATTATTCAGTTTCAATAACGTACATAACAACATCAATAATACTTTTCCATCCAAGATAAAAACCACTTACAACACAAAATCTGTCCCGCCAAAATCTGCCTCGATTTCCGTGCCAAGTCTGTACTGCTACACGACCGACCCAAAAAAATTTCACCTCAAAATTCATGCAAACAGCCTGATGTACGGACCGTTCTATACAACCCAGCAGTAGCAAAACCATGCTCGAAAATTGTGCCCAGCCTGCCTTGATTTTTGTGCCCTTTTCCTCTTGCTATATGGATTGTATGGATTCGTACAGCACGACCTCCAACAACAGAAAATCAACCTAGCACTCAAACAAAAATTCCTCCTGTGGATGTGTGCCCTAGCTCTCTTGGATAACATTCCCTTCTTGTTTCCCTCTGTTGGCACAAGGATAGACCCAGGGTTCAATGCTTCAGTAGTGCACCATCAAAACCCTAAGTATTGGCCCTTTCGGCAACACCTGCGAAGCAGATGAAGTCTCACCCGAGGTAGAGGCATGGGTGGTTGCAGGACTCAGATGTCTGCAACCTAGATGGGACACAGATCTATGATTAAAATACCTTAATAGAGCACTTAGTAGTTAACATTCATCAACATTTAACCATTACTCACATCGCACGTTGAAACCCTAATTACATAACAACACAGTGTTCAACCAGATCTAGCACTTCCAAGCACTTAGTACATAGAAAGAGATCAGATCTAGCATTCATTCACATTACTAAGCACTAATTTATTATCTCAGATGCATCTAACATATATCATTGTAATAAGCATACATCACATCAATAACATAACAACTATAATGCAAAAAGAAACCACAACATAAGATATACATGGTTCACCCCAGCGTGGGGCTACGTCCACCAACTCTTCTCCTCTTTATTATCTTCTCTCAATATTCTACAAGCACAGAGCCACAGGAACCCACTCCACACAGGACAAGAGATCTGCGCACACCTTGCCAGATCTTCCTTCCCCGAGCTAGGTTTAAGCACAAAGCTTTCTTACAATCTGCACACAAGCTTCTTAAAATCTCTTGCACTTAGCTCTGCAAGTTCTTAACACACAGTAAGCACAAAGCCTTTGCAATCACATAGATCAAACTCTAGCACTTATCATATTGGCCTCATTACCCTTAGCACCCCCTTACTTGCATCACCTAGGTTTATGTTTATACATTACAAAATGGGCCTAAACATGGGTAAACCCATGGGTTGACATCCCATACCCATTACATAAACCCTAAACCCAAAAATTCCCTAAGAAGGGGTCGAGATCCTGTGATCTCCGCTTCGCCTTGCGCTCTGCCTTTGACCAGCCTATCAAAGTCCCAAAATTGGTCAAACATGATCCAAGTTTACCAAAACTTGGTCAAGGGACAACACCCTCTTTCATCTCCCAAGCTTACTCAAAAATATCTCAACCTCCTTCTCTCAATGTGTCTTGCACACTACCCAATGCATTCTTTTATAAATCTGAAAATGACATTTTCCCTCTGAAGTGTCTTTTCACCTTCCCCAAACCTAAATCTAAAGGCCAAGATATAATCTTGCCTTTGCAAGATCAAGGGTCATGATTCATTCCCTCCAAAACAAATCACTTAAAATATTAAAGTACATTTTACTTTATTACATATGTGCACTTTATGAAATAAAGTCACTTTAAAATTAGAAGGTACACTTTATTAAAAAAAGGTCACTTTAATAAAAGAACCACTTTACAACTTTATAAAAATCCATTACAAAGTTAAGTGCCTAGTAGTATCAATATAAGGTAACATCTACATACAAGACAAAACATGCGAAGTACCTTCCAAGATAAAAAAAAACTAACACATGTTATAAATGGTGTATTCTTTAGTCATAGCCATTCTTGGCTCCACATTGACTAAAACCATCCCAACTTGACAAAACGAGTCACACATGGGATTTTTGATGTCACGTATATCAATAATAACCAACATATTAAAATTAAGCTTCAAACTTCAAAACTTTACACATTCAAACCTCCATGGATTACTAGTTGTTACAAAACACGGGGTTATGCCCTTTTCTTATTAAATACATTTAAACATACCAGCAAGTTAGAGTGTCGGTTAGGCTTCAGTTTCTTTCCCTTACATTGTAGAAAAGAGTCTTTTTCATTTTCTTCTAGTAAGATATTTCACTTATTTTTTATGACTAGTATACCCCCTAAGTGGAGGAAAGGGAACACCAAAGTGAATTTGAATAGTTACGTTACTCAAAGAAAAGAGGTGTTTTTTTCAATGGTCCATGAATAACCAATAGAGGATCCATTTACTAGGAAATAGGAGGAGAGAGGTAGAGTCAATGGTGGCAGCAAAAGAAAGAAGAGATAGAGGGTATGGAAAGGTGAGAGTGCATTGCTTACAATCCATCATTTTCTTATAATCCCGGACTAATAAACTAAATATGAGGGATAACCTATATTGTTCCTCCTACAACAAGTCAATTCATTGGCACTCAAAATGCATTCAAAACATAATGAATGGAACTTGGACCATAGTAGTACTATAAAAATATAATGAAGAATGTTTTTTATGTTGAATTTAGATGGAATATTTTCCACAAAGATATTTATTGGGGGCATTTGGCCTACACCACACCTAAGTACCATGAAACATAAATAATTTTTTTATTGAACTTTTGGTTTTGTTTTGTCAGAAGTTTGAATGTCAAGAACACATTAATATTGGTATTTATATGAATATTTTGTACATCCTCATTGCAATCACTTTCTCCTTTTCCAAAGTTAATGGATTCTCTCAGTGGTCAAATGACCTTTAATCCAGTGTCTCTTGCAACTCTTAGGTGAAGTGCTTGATATAATATGGGTTTTTTTATTGATGAGATTGAATAGTTGTTGGTGTTTCAAGGGCTCACAAACTTTGACCAAAAATAATGATTGACGTCAATGGATTGTAGATCAATTGTTGTTGATCCTTTTGTAGAGACTCCTTTGATCATCTTTTAAATGCTAATTGTGGTCATCCTTGTTGTAAGCTTGTCAAGGCCTAAAGGTAATCCCTCTTGTCATTGTCTTGCTATGGATTATTTGGTGGCTCTACCATCAATGCATGTTCTGGATAATCTGCATTGTTCTCATGAGATATAATATGTGCACAACTATAGGTCCATACTTATCATGTTTGTGAGTGTTGCAAAAGAACTCTCCTCTTAGAAATTGATAAAAACGTTATTTTTTAATCCATTTAGATTGCATAAGTATGAAAAAGAAGGAATCCCTTGATTTCCTTCACTTAGAGCAACTTGAACCAACATCATGAGGTGAATGGCCTTTGAAAGGAAGGTAAAATCACAATATCATGTAGAATTAAGTCAGATATTGATTAATGATTTGGGTGTATAGTAGAATATTTTATTTTGTCGTTTTGACTGAGGACTTGTATCAAAAAAAAATGTTGATTTTGATTTCTTCATGATACCTGTATTGCACAATTCTATACATGATTCCATGGGTTGAATTTTTGTGTGGTTACCATGTTAAACACCTTATTTTGGCGCTTTGGTTAGGGACCCATATCCACGGGTAAGTCTAGTTCACCAATGCATCTCATTCTCACTTGGAAACTTCCAAGGACTAATGTTGCTTGAAATATCATTGATACCATCTTGTTGGAGCTTTAGCGCCTTCACTTCCCATTTCCTTCATTCGATTCAAAATCATAATATCAATTTCATCAGGGTTAAAAACATTGGTGTCTCCATCTTGAATCTAGACTTGAATATAAGGCTTCACATCTTTGTTCACAATCTTGTGTGGTACCATTTTCATATCCCTTTGAACCTCTATGTCTTCAAAAAAATATGAATCAAACTTTTTATATTTAATTGCCATCATTAACTGAAATTTGGACAAGGCAGAATTCAAATCCAAATCTATCCCCAACCAACCCATTGCTCTACCACATTTCTTACATGCTTATTTCATCATTGGCACCCTTGTGGGTTAAATATCAATTTAAATAATTTAAATAATTCATTTTTGCAACTACTTTATTATTTAAATAATTTATCTTTGCAACCACTTTGACTACTTTATTATTTAAATAATTTATCTTTACTCACAACTTCTTGTTGCAACTAACTTTTCTATAATTAGTCAATTTATAACTTATTTTCCCTTAACCAACTTCTTGTTCACTTAGCCACTTTGTCCACTTAACCACTTTGTCCACAAATAGTAAACTCTCCAATTATAGTTGCAACTAATTTATTTTTTAATTGTTTTATTGTTGCAACCACTCAACCCATGACTAACCACTTTGACTGGTCAACTTCTTCTTGGAGATTCTAGAATAATTTGGCATCTTTGACCTTCTAGAGGCCTGTAGGTAACTCATGATGGTTCTCCAACTTCACATGGCCATAACTCTCTAATCGTGAGGAGTTATGTGATGTTCCACATATCATCAAAAATGGCATGACATATATTATCCATATGGGATAGTTCCTCCTACAAATTCACTAATATTCATTACATTATTCCTTAATCAAACTTGGGTTCCCTAACCACATTGTTGGACTACCTAACCATTTGGACTTCACAAAGCATCTTCCCGTGAGGGGTTTCACCATAAGGGGACCACTTTGAAAAATTTATCCAAGAGCGTCTTCTCATGAGGGCTTTCACCATAAGGGGACCACTTTGGAGTTTATCCATTTGGTTATTCCTATCAACCATGACAACACAACAATGACCAACCTTTACATCATCCCGTCTATACATCAATCCATGACAATACATCACTATGACACCACTTGACATATTTGACATCAATTACATCTATGAAAACATAGGACATCAATCAATACATCAATGATACTATGAAAAGACATCGATTCTTTGACATCAATCATTTCACATCAATGACAACATAATGCAACATCACCTTGTTGTTTTTTTATCGTCCTTATTATTGTTTTCCTTCCTTGTTGTTTTTTATCGTCCTTATTATTGTTTTTTTGCCTTGTTGTTTGTTTATCGTCCTTATTATTGTTTTCATTAACATTGTTTCATCTCAAAATTTGAACATTATGAATAGAGAAAGTCATTTGTATGCACGTGCACACACACACACCCACACCCACACCCACACACACTCCATGGATAGCTTAAGCCTTATGACTCTTCACACTCATTCATCTTGGCATAATACTTTGTGATTACCAACACTAAGTACCTATAATATTGATGTGATAAGTTCATGCCTAGAACCTTACAAATGTGCAATGTTTCAGGCAGAAACCTGCCACTTTAGGATTCTAGCCAAGTTTTTATGGCATTTTCGAGGGGTACTTAGCACTCCCCCTTTGCAACATTCCTTACTTATTTCTCATACTATCTCATTTCAATCCAAAGATTATGCAGATATAAGGATCCAACCATATCAATTAGATTATAGTTTTTCATTCATGTAGAAGTTGTATGACATTACAACATCTCGTTAAGTTACCATGTAGCATTAAATTCTACGACATATGGAAGTCTTAGATACATAATTCATAGAAAATGAAGGATAGATGGTAGCCTTAGATATGCCATTAACATAGGATGAAAGATTGTAGAGTAGGCTTCAAGTTTGAAACATTCCATGCACATCTAAGCATCATCCACCCTTCATAAAAAAGGCATTAAATTTTTCTCCATTAAAAAAAAAAAATTTTACAAATAATCCTTGAAGAATGAAATGACATTCATTTTCTAACTTTGTAAATAAAGGTTATTTCAATATATATATATTTTTTTTACAAGAACTGGGAAATATATATTAAAAAGTGTGGATAAATCCACTGTTTTACAAAAAAAGGGCCATTAGAGGCCTTCGAAAAGTAAAGACTTTGAGTTGTGGAGATATTGGAACAAAATTGGTGTTCATAGAGTTTCCTCCTTCCCTAGCTATACTGCATTGATTGTATTTCAAAGAATACAATATATAAAAAACTCTGTTGATATATATCGAAAAACAAAACATGCCAACTAAATTTTAAAAGGGACTCAACTACTCGATTCCATTTTGATCTATGAATGTGTTGTTGCTCCTGAATTGAATCTGGATGGGGCTCGTTGAGGTCCGTAATTTGGTTTGTTGTGACTGAGTTACATTTTTGGATGCTCCCTGGTTGCTTTCCAGATTGCTTGGTTGTTGTTGTGCTCATTCAAGTTGATTCAAACGACACTGCATTATCACCATACTGCTATGTTCCTCCTCGATATGACTCCTCTAGTCATAGATTTCATCTTGAATCCTTTCAATCGGGTGCTTGTGTTGAGAGAGGGTTTCAAGTTCAAACGTTAGAGTGGAGCTAAGATATCCCATCTGAATTCGTGTCCTTTGGCAGCCCATCCATTCTTCCTTGGGATCCAGCTAACCAGAACCAACAAAAAGGCCCTTGACACCCTGCATATCTACAAGTGCTTAAGTGCTTTTATTCCTCTGAGAATTGTACAATCTGCTAAGGGGGACGCAAGGCTGTGACGAATTGGGAGTTCTGTGTAATGGAGAAAGATAAAAAAAAAAAAAAACAGAATGCACTGGATTAAGTTTTGAGCTGAGAAAAGACGACAAATAGGGTGTGGTATAGGGTGGTTCAAAGCCAAATGGGGAGGATCCCCGAGGCACTGGAAGGAGATCAACAGAGTCAACTGATGCCACTAGGTTAATTTTTGGTCGAAGAGAAAACAAGGCGGAGGGCGTGGATATGAGTGATTCAAGGAAAAGCAAGGGGAATCCTAGAGTCTATAGAGGGAGAAAAACTGAAATGCAAATGTTATGGAGCGTCCTAAGAAGAAAGGTCATCGAAAATGGCTTACCAAAACCACATAAAGGCTTTTTCCCTACAAGGACGAGTACTGGCCGAAATTCCCCCATGTTACGATTAATGTTGAGTTCGTGCCAAACAAAAAGGTCGCAAAATCTACCTGATGCAATGTACTTGAGACCTTCATGTCCCCGGGCTTGGGTCTGAACCTAGTGTCACCTTCACAAATTACCTGTGTATTTGGGTTGTCACACGCATGATCCATCTGCGTCAGAGCCTTCATTCCTTGTATTCCCACGAGCTCGAATGGATAGAATGACTAGCCACCCGAAACCATGATGGAGCCATCACCTAAGTTCTTATTTGCAACTGCACGATGACTGATGAGATGTTCCACCCATCTACTCCACCCTCCCCCATTGTCGTTGGCCTACTCTACATGCCTGATCCACCTGTCCTATGTTACACTGATGTTCATGTGCCTGGTCCACCTGTCCTTGTTTGCGATTGAGCTCCAATAAGCACCACCACCAACCTTTGCGCACTGGCTCCTGGTCATGTGATGCATTAGGTTAAGGAGACTAAGGCTTCAACACCCTCCATGCCTAAGGTTCCAGGCGATTTCCCAATGGCTTCATTTGCCAAATTATTTTTTTCCTTGTTATGTTCTCTTAGTATGTGAAAGAATGTTGGCTTGAGGGTCTGAGAGTCGACTCGTATTCGATCAATTATTTGTTTTAGGCTTAAATTTTTTGGGTTTGTCCCCTGAACCATCATCCTTATAAAAGTCTTGGAGTCTCCTAGAACATTCAGATTGAGAATTTGGTAGTTCTTTGCTATTTGGAGGCCTTTGAGTAAGGCATAAGCCTCTACTTTATTGTTGGCATCTTTCCCGATATTCCAATAGTATTTAATTTTTTTTTTTCTCTGAGCTCGTAGAGAACACCCCTCGCACCTGCCTCCCCTGGGTTCCCTTTGAAGTGCCATCAAAACAAAGTGTATGAGCCCATTTCTTTTGGATCCAATCATCTATATTATGGAGAGTATAAAGCTACCAGCACGATCTTTGCATTGAGTGTGAATTATTACCAGAGTGAAGGTTAAAACTTGTGATCCAGTCCTTCTCTGTGGTACTCCAATTGGATGAATCTTCTATATGCAAAGATTTAATGTTCATTACTTCTAAGAGTATCATTTTGGCCTTACGAGCAACACTTTGGGGAGGGGATATTTTTCCCTAGAAGATTTGTTTGTTTCTTGCTAGCCAGATCTGGAAACATATGAACTTGAGGAGAGCCCTCCATAATCTCTTTAAGATTGTTTTTTTCCCGGAAGGAGCCCTACTATAACTTTTCCCAAATCCCCGGGCTAGGATTTAGAGAAGGCCTTCTTATTTTCCATGTTAGATCTCCAGAAGCCACGTTCCACACTGTTGTCAAAAAGGAGTAGTCCCATAATAGGTGTTGAATGGTATCTTGACTAGTTTGGCAAAGGGGGCAGATGAAGGGACCATGAAAACCTCTTTCCAGTAGATTTTCACCCGTTAGAATTTTTCCATGAGCTAGGGACCAAATAAAGATGTTTGTTTTAGGTAGAGAATCTTGGCTCCAAACATTTTTTCATTTTGTTGAGTTCTGAAGCACCCTTAAAGAGAATAGGAGTGTGTTGTATCCTTCTTTTACTGAGTATCCATTTGTTCCCCAACCATGACTGTCTGGAATATCTATGAGAATAAGAGCTTCTCCTTTGAGGGTTGAGAACAGAATTTGAGCTTGGCTGGACATGTGAGCAGGAACACCACACAAGCTCCACTCCTTCCAACTGCCATTTTCGTTCCAAGTTGAGATGTTAAAGAGAGTGCTTTTGTGTTTGACTATCAACCATCTTTTCAGATCATTGAATTCTACCTCACAGGAGATGAGATCCACTCCCAGTATCGGGTCTTGCCAAAGATTGATCAATTTTCCATTTCCCGGAATCCACAATAGATTTTCCTTGAAGAAAGGTATATCAACTCTTAATAGTTTCCAGATTTGCGATCTAGGTTGGGGATCACGCATGTTATCCATGCATGTTTTTCTTCCTCCCAGCCTATATTTTTTTATTATAACAATTTTCCACCAATCCTTTTTTCTCGTCACTATCCTCCAAAGAAGCTTGGCTCCCATTGCTATTTTTTCCACTTTGGGATCTCTGATTCCCAGTCCCCCACTTATTTTGGGTAGGGATAGTGTGTCCCAATTCACTAAGTGAAATTTTTTGGAGTTGTATTTTCCCCATTGCCACATAAATTTGCGAATGATCTGAGCCATGTCTTTTAGAACTCCCTTTGGGGCCAGGAGGGAAGAGAATTGATAGAGGGGCAGAAAAAATAATACTATTTTTATTAGGATCGCCCTCCCCGTTGGATTGAGCCACCTTGATCCCCAGGACTCCATCTTTTCCTTGACTCTTTTTAGAGAGAGTTTCCAATATTCACCAGGGAGCGATTTTAAGCACAAATGTAGTTCAAGATATCTGAATTTTTTCTAGTCCAATCAGATGCCAAAGCCCAGAATTTGAGCGATCCTTGCTCTGATAATAGCTGAGACGTTCCATACATAAATTTGATATTTTGTATTATTGAGGAGCCCACCCGAGACTAAGAGAAAGGTGTCCATAACTTGATTTATTATTTTGGCCATAGTTTTTGAAGCTCCACTCAAGAGAATCGTGTCATCAACGAATTGTGAATGGTTGATTCGTTTGACACCCTGAGCTATTTTGATTCCCAGGATCGATCCATTGGTGCTTTCCCACTCCAACGTTCGATTGAGAGTCTCTTCCATGATCACATACAGAAGAGGGGAGCGTGGATATCCCTACCTTAAACCTATGGAGGTCTTAAAGAAGGGAGCTAGTCTTCCATTTAAGAGGGGGACGCAATGCAAGTTCTCATCCAGGAAATAAAATCTTGACTGAACCCAAATTTTTTCATAACCTTGAAAATAAAATCATGTTCTACTCTATCAAAAGCATTTGCCATATCCAATTTTATTTCCATATCTGGTTCTCCTTGAGAGTTGCTAGAGTGTATTGCTTCTGTTAGAAAAATAGGACCGCGGAGCAATAAAATAAAACAAATGCAGAAACAAAACACATAAGACACACAATACAAGAGAGACACAGATTTACGTGGTTCACCCAGTGTGGGCTACGTCCACCAGAGAAATTGCTAGGTCCTTCCTTTTCTATTATCCAGCA
>JASDQU010880524.1:26775-44928 GCA_032191745.1 Picea mariana
ACTATTTTTATTAGGATCACCCTCCCCGTTGGATTGAGCCACCTTGATCCCCAGGACTCCATCTTTTCCTTGACTTTTTTTAGAGAGAGTTTCCAATATTCACCAGGGAGCAATTTTAAGCACAGAGGTAGTCCAAGATATTTGAAAATTTTCTAATCCAATCAGATGCCAAAGCCCATAATTTGAGTAATCCTTGCTCTGATAATAGTTGAGATGTTCCATACATAAATTTGATATTTTGTATTATTGAGGAGCCCACCCGAGACTAAGAGAAAGGTGTCCATAACTTGATTTATTCTTCTGGCCATAGTTTTTGAAGCTCCACTCAAGAGAATTGTGTCATAAGGGAATTGTGACTGGTTGATCCATTTGACACCCTGAGCTATTTTGATTCCTAGGATCGATCCATTGGTGCTTTCCCATTCCAGCGTTCAATTGAGAGTCTCTGCCATGATCACATATAGAAGAGGGGAGAGTGGATATCCCTACCTTAAACCTATGGAGGTCTTAAATAAGGGAGTTGGTCTTCCATTTAAGAGGGGGGCGATCCAGGGGGACGCAATGCAAGTTCTTATCCAGGAAATAAAATCTTGATTGAACCCAAATTTTTTCATAACCTTGAAAATAAAATCATGTTCTACTCTATCAAAAGCATTTTCCATATCCAATTTTATTTCCATACCTGGTTCTCCTCAAGAGTTTCTGGAGTGTATTGCTTTTTGTACCAAAATAAAGTTGTCCCAAATTTGTCGGCCTGCCACAAATCCTCCTTGATTAGGAAGGATTAGTGATTTGAGAAAAGGGTTCAACTTGTTAGCAATGATATTGGCCATGATTTTATAAGAAATATTACAGAGAGATATGGGTCTAAATCTGTCCAAAGTAGAGGCGCCATTTTATTTTGGAATAAGCGCTAAGAAGGAGGAATTGGTGGCTCCTCCCATTTTTATTTATTTATGAGGGAATCTTATCATTCTGATGAAGTCATGCTTGATTATGCACCAACATTTTTTATAGAAATGAAGGGTGAAGCCATCTAGCCCTGGAGATTTGTCTTCGTTGAATTGATTGATAGCTTTTAGGATTTCTGCTTCTTCAATTTTTCGATTGATATTTGGATTGTCTTCATCCGTAATTTTACTTGGGATGTGCCTGAGAAGAGAGCCAACTAGGTCATCCTATGTTATTCCATTTGAAGTGTAGAACTTGTGGAAATGATTAGTAGTTTGTTGCTTGATTTGATCAAAATCCTTTATAATTTTCCCTTCCGGTGTTTTGATTTCAGAGATTTGATTGGCCCAAAGTCTGACTTTTTTCTTTCTGTGGAAGAAGGATGTATTTTGGTCCCCTACTTTCAACCAAAGACTTCTGGATTTTATCATTCAGATGATTTCTTCTTCATTTAGCGCTTGAATGTATTCTTTGTGGATTTTTTGTTCATTCATTATATGGCTTTGTTGAACCTCTTTCGTCTCCATTTCCTCTTGTATTTTTTCGAGCTGAATCTTTTTTACTTTGACCTTTCTCTGGATCATGTTCGAGGAGGTTTTTTCCCAATATTTGAGGAATCCTTTCACAAACTTCAACTTCTTCTCCCTTTTGGCAGCCAACAATTCTGTCGATTTTTATCACAATTAAAATCACCACAAAGAGATTATATCTTTATGTAGTTGCCACCTCCTTACACTTATAAATGCTTATGTTTTTACGCTTCGAGGCGATAATTGGGATAAACTTATCTTATGAGTTTTTTTTTTGTTTTTTAAATTTTCGTTTGTTTTATTTTAAAATTCATGATTGTAAGCATGAATTTAAATATAAAACTTGGTTTGGGTTATGATTTTGTAGTTATAGTTTCTACCTAATAAATTTCACTTTGAAGGCATCCATATGTTGCTAAGCTTCAAGTTTTATAAACTCAATGATTAATTCACAATAACAATTTTTATGTATTATGGCTATCATGACTTAATTGGTTCTATGGTTCATCGTTGGTTTTAATTTGTGAAATGTATGAATGGGCAAACATTGGATTAACATTTGATATGGGTTTCATGCTCTCAACAGTCATATCAACATTCATGTCGCTTGGTACAGGTATGATGTACCCGCGAATTTACCTCACCATGTTGTCCTGTGCATTAATGAAACCATTCATTATTCAAATTGGCGTTTGATACTGGTGGAGGGTTTGATATTAATTATGGGTAATGGTTCATAGTTCTGTGCACCCTCTAGTTTTTCGTTTTCCCAAAATCATTTTATCCACCTATGACAGTCTCCAAACTTCGTAGTTTTCGGGCCATTTTAGTTTGCACGGACATCTTTCTGCTACTCATTTATTGGAAGCCCAAGTCTCCCCCCTGTAATATATTTTGTGTCTTTTTCACAGTGGCCATGGCCCCTGTGGTTCAAATCGAACCAAACAGCTATCAAGCTCTTCTTTCCCACGATGATGCCATCGATGATTTGAAGGCTCATGGTTGGGATATCTTCCTCAGGAAATTCGATGGTTACAACCTTGCGTTCACACAGGACTTTGCAAAAACATTTGATGGGTTTAGGGTCAAGGTCGGGGCTGTGCAATTGGAGGTCACAGAAGACTATGTCGCCCAAGCAACAAGACTCCCGCATGTAGGTGAAAAGTGGTTTAAAAATGCAAAAATGGAGTATGTTCCATGGAACCTGTTCATGGTCTCTCGCAAGTCTACCAACTGCCCTAAAGGTATTCCTATTAACCTCCTAAAAACTAGATGGCACGACCTTATTTTGATTTTGAAGCAATTTATAACATGAGAAGGCCGGTATGGTTTGGTCTTTCTATACCACATTCGATTGCTTATGTTATTCAAAGGGTTTGAATTGAACATGTCGTTATACTTGTTAATGAGCCTATACAAAATGTCAAAATGTTTTAAGAGACAAAGCATGAACTCTCTGTCGAGCCCCTTTCATCACGAGCTTATAAAAATATTGTTGCTATCCCACCTGCCACAAATCAAGGATAATTGGGAGAGTTTCCTGAGCCAAAATGGTTTCGCCCAGGACGACAATACAGTGAACCTACCTTTAAATGTAAATCTCAGTTTTGATAGTCCCGTGACCGAAAGTCAGGGTTTCAATTCAGCTGATGGCTGTGAATTTAATGAATTTGTGTCTATTGCTTTGAAACCCCCGTGGTTAAGAAATCACGATGTATGTTTTCACCCAGAAAATAGTTGGAACAGGTAGTGGGCAAATTAAAAGGAAAATCTTCCCTTGTGCTTGTGAACGAACCTAATCAGAACCATAATGACAAACCTACTATAAGGAAAATTCGTAAGGGTAACAAAAAGAAAAGCTCAGATTTGAATTTTATGAATAAGAGGTTAGGTCGATTGATTTCTAGAAGTTTAAGGAATCGAAAAAAGGATCATTTGAGCTCAATCTCTACGATCGAGGTCAATGATCACTGTTCAGTTCAAGAGATAAATGATTTCCTCGCTCAAGAATATCTGGATAACTAGTCTCTCAAGAACGAAACTATTGGTGAGGTTGAGTAGTATTATTTTGTCTCTAGGTTACCTCCATGTCTCAAAGGCAAAGAGGGATTTGTTGGCAATAGCCGCGACTTGAAACACGCCATAGGGAAACAAGAAAAACCCCTTGTTGAATGCATTCCACATCAGTCTTCTATAGCACCAGTGCATTGTGACACTTGCTTAGATTGGATACAACGTTATTATAGGGACATTCCATTGTTGCAGGCACAAGTAAAACATTTGGCAGCTCGCAATGCTTTACTTGAACAAGAAAACCAAGAGTTGGAAGCATGTACAGAGTGAGAAAATAAAATACCCAAGAGATCCAGTAATATAATCATCAAAAATACAACCAACTTCAAAGCCATCATAAATTCGGAACTATCTGATCCTTCATTTGCTAATTTATAATGGTAAAATTAATTTTGTTTGATTTTATTTCATTATGTTATGAAAAATCAAAATAGGAAGATTTAATTTTTATTTCCTTTGTTAATACTAAGACTAGCTACAGAATCTATGATTCTGTAGCCAGTCTATTTTTGAATATTAGTTAGCATTATTTTCTGAATATCAATTTTTTTTTGTTATCTACAAGAAATTGATGATTATGATGTTGATTACATGGAGAAAAAAAATTGGATCATACGTTCTATTAATCAGTATTTTCTTTCTTTTATGTTGAAAAAACTTTGTTATTATTTTTACAAACCAACTCATACAGGAGTGGTTTCTAGTTTCACTATTTTTGTAATACTATCTATTTTTGGGGGATTGCACTCTATCTTGCAAGATAAGAGTATTTCAATCCTAATCTAGTTTAAATATTGGTCACTCTTAGTAGTGAGGACATATGTGGCTGGGATACATTATGGACATATGATTTTGAAAACTGATATGGAGAAGTTATTCATCATTTGGCTTTAGACATGTGTGACGCTTACCCCATTATGTTTTTTTCCTCTATATTATGAAATGTTATTACGTTTGATGCAACTTTAGTTTGGTTATCGTATGGTATTTCATATTATTAAGTACTTTAATTATGTCTGTAATTTGTTGTTCCTTATTACATCTGTGATCAATCTACCATTTAATTATTGTTGATTTATGCTAGATGTTGAATGATGGATTACATGAATGCTTTGTATTGAGTTTCCTCTGTTTATAAGTGTTCATTATTATAAGATCACCAGATTTGTGTATTTATCATTCTGTTGTTATATTCTCGCTCCAATGCATCTTTGATTTTGTTCTGGGAGTATTAGCTCTGTTCTGTTACAGGTTTCCCTCATACGCAGGACAGTTAGGAGCTTGAATTGCACAGTGGGATAAATTCAGTTTAGTCGATTAGTTACATGTTAGTTTACTTGTTATTTAGTTAAGTTATTTATTATTGAAATAGGAACGACTTGAATTAGCTTTGACTATTTGTCTATTCTTATTTCAATTATATTTGTTTAGCATTCATTAGTTTTAGACTTTTAAATATTCAACAGAAAACATAAAAATGTATGTGCTTTCTTTATCTCTTCTATGAAACACTTTCAAAAGCATTTTTTTTGCAAGATGTCCAGTAAATATTGTACGTTGAAGATAAATTGTTTATAATCCTATGCACATATTCAAGTTTCTATTTCGACACTTGTAAATTATTAAACTTATATTGGTAGTATCATAGCTTTATAGATTAGTTTCATTTCTTTTATTATCCTTAGGACTTTAGTTGGCCAATGGAGCCATTAAACCCATCAGGTCATTTCATTCCAAATGGCTTGGGTTATTTAGACAACCCCAGTCTGGATTTGACCTTCTAGTTGATGGTGTGTCGATTACGCCTGTCAACAAATGGCGCTAGAAGGAGGGCCTGAAACAAATTGATGGCATGTGAAGGTCATAAGACTCCCCCACACACTCGCACTCATGTCGTAACTCATAGTCTCTCTGATACGAACATTACACTTGAAACAACAATTGCCTCAAACGATAACCCTGATATTCTTGTCGAACCAGTGACACCACTCCCTCAAGGGATTGGCGTCCAAGAAATTGTTCGCTAGTCACTCATAAGAACTCATAGTGTCTTATCCCATATTAGACAGCCTGGAAGGCAACTCAATAAACCCCTTGACTTTACAAACCTTCAAGAATAACTTCAAGGCACTGGTCTACTTGAAAACCCTTTAGGTGGAAATACTACCAATCCCACTGAAATGCTCATCCCTAGAGTTGGAGGATCTGGTATTCCATTGTCTCCACCTGGTTCTTCTTCATCCTCTTCAGGAGGAGAGTCTTCAGACGAAGGCAGTTCTTCATCAGAAACATCTTAGCCTTCGACACCACCAACTCCCATGGCAAACCAAAATAATCATGCCAGACCTCGGCACAATCAAGATGTCATGGCTATACCTAGACCCCAACACCCATTACCTAAACATCTGTAGAAATGGCTGCCCAAATTTGATCCAGATTCGAAGCAATCAGTTGAGGATCATATCAAGAAATTTATGTTGGCCATTAGACTCCGAAGCGTTGAACACGAGGATATAGTATGCAGATTATTTCCTTATACTTTTGAGGGAAATGCCTGCACATGGTATTTCGCTCAACAACCCCAGACCATCGTCTCTTGGAACAAGTTTGAAACTTATTTTCTAGAAAAATTTTGAGATGATAAATCTCCGAAAGTCTTAGTTATGGAACTCTCCAACTTAAAAATGAACCCGAAAGAGAAAGTGAAGGAATTTAACCAAAGGTTTATGAGGTTAAAGAACAAAATCCTTGTAGATTCGATGCCCGCATAAAGTTTAATTGTTGCATATTATGCTAAAGCCCTGCACAATAACATAACAATATGGGTTAAAAGGTCCAAGAAGAACACTTTGTTAGAAGCCTTTGAGGAGGCAAGACAAATTGAGAAAGATATTATTAGCTTAAAATATAATCTTAGTAATGAAACTAAAACAACTTTATCTTCTAAGAAGAAAATAGAAATTCTTACTAGCTCTCCTCAAACAAAAAATCAACAAGAAAATTTAGACTTGGAGACCTTGCAGAAAGCTTTCCAGAAACTGTCCAATTAGGTCGTTGACTTGGAAATACCATCCAAGGAGGCATCCACAAGAAAAGAAAGTTTCAAACCTCCTTTTAGAAATATTTTTCCTCCAAACCGGCCAAACACAACTACAGAAGGTCTAAATTTTGAAAGTTTACAATATGCTTTGCAAACGATTCTAGAAGCACATGAGAATTCTGGTTCTGTTCCTCCTAAAAATTATGATGATACAGTTGAGGAAGAGGTACCAGAAGAGGAGGACTCATATCCTCCTGTTTTCATTCATTTTTTGGACAATATCTTCCAAGCAAATTTCGAAACTGTCCACCCCTACAACACAAGAAGCAAAACACAAAACAAACCCCCTCCCAAAGTAAGTAAAAATGTGTTTCCAAAAAAGTCAAAGAAAACTGAAATTAAACAAATCCTATCAGCCCCAGTTTTAGAGTATGATTTAATTGAAGATCTAAAAAAATTGAGGGCTAATATTTTTGTTTTTGAATTGCTGAAATTTCCTCTTATTTTGCAGAAAATGCTTCAAAGCATCGCTGAAAACAGTAAAAAGAATGATCTCAGCAGAAATTGATTCAAACGCAAACTAAAAAAGTCCCAACTAAAAAGACATATAAACCTCAATACAAAAGGGACTTAGCAGAAAAAATTGTAGCAAATGTAGATAAAACTGTTTCAGGGACAACATTAAAAAATCAGCAGAATTATGTTGTTTCCACACGGAAAAATGTCCCACCTTTTTTATTGACATTTGATATTTTTAACAGGAATGTACATAATTGTATGGTTGACTCTAGTGCATCATCAAACGTGATGCCTCTGTCTGTATGTCAGAAAATTAATGCAGAAGTAAAACCTTCCGATCTTAAAATTATTCAGCTAGATCGAACAAATGTTAAAGTAATAAGTGAGCTTAAGAATGTGTTGATTAGAATATCATCCAATCCTAAAGTTCATCAAGTAATTGATATCATTGTTGTTGATATTCCTGAAGTTTATGTTCTGTTTTTAAGTAGAGACTGGTCAGAACAGCTGCACGATTATTTTGCTACAGACTGATCTCACTTGTGGCTACCTGAATGTGGACAGCCTAACAAAATCAGGATAAACAGAGAATGTTATCTTAAGCATATCGTGACAGACCTGAACGATCCAAATGAGCTTTTCATTACATCCTCAGATTCGTTTGAAACACATGGAATGAACACCTTCTTTGGTAATTTCATGACCGAAATCTCTTCTATCACTGATCCAGGACAACAGTATGAAGTTACAACATATACGCAGACACCATCTTTGCCGAATACGCCAAGTGTTGCTTATGACCCACAAATTTGGTCCCTATATTTTGATGGAACCAAACCGAAATAAGGACCAGGTGTTGGTTGTGTACTCATTGACCCTACAGATAAAACTTTTATTGCTTGTCGATTAGAGTTTGAATTTACTAACAACACTGTCGAATACGAAGAACTTCTTTAGGGACTTCGAAAAGCATTGGACATGGATGTACAAAATTTAGTAGTATTTGGTGATTCAGAAATCGTATTCAAATAGGTAAGAAACACAATACATTGCTTGTCACCACATCTGAAGAGTTACCAAACCGAGGTATGGAATTTGATGCACAAATTTCTAGCATTTAATATACATTCCATTCCTAGGATGAGTAGTTCAGAAGTTGATTTACTAGCCAATGTTGCTTCCAAATTGTTTCTCGCTGAAGGTCTTTCCCCTAATGTGTTTTTGATCGAATTGTTGTTCAGGCCGCCGATTCCGGACAACATCACAAATTGGAGAGTATTCGATGATGACCAAAATATCATCATCTTTCTATATATGGAAGACACCTTTCAGGATGCAGTCATTGATGGAGGCACTCATGAAGAGAATCTCTGAAACTTCATGGTAATATCTGATCCTCAATCTCTTGAATCGAAATCCAAGGTGGTAAACTCTATCCCCAGATCTGTTGTGAGATTAGAGAAATTTTATGACTTGAATGACAAGTTTAGAGGGGTAGTCAATTGTAAAACTAATAGTTCCTCTTTGATCTATGAAACTGTTAATTTAGGAACAAGAGATAATCATCAAAATATTAATCTGGGAAAGGGATGTTCCGAGAAAGAAAGATCCGCTTTTATAAAATTATTTAAATAATTTAAGGATGTATTTTCCTGGATGTATGATGACTTGAAAACTTTCAATCCAAACATCATACAACATGTAATCCCTATGAAACCCCAGACTCAGCCTTTTCAACATAAATTGAGGAAAATGCATCCTAAGTTGGAATCTACTGTTAAAAAGAAACCAAACAAATTACTAACTGCAAAGATAATTTTCCCGGTTAGGCACACTCAATGGGTGTCTAATTTAGTCCCTGTAAGGAAGAAAAGTGGTGAAATTCGACTCTGGGTCGATTTTCATAACCTAAATCAAGCCTCTGATAAAGACAACTACCCTGTTCCTCCAATGGAAGAGATTCTTCAATAAGTTTTTGGTTCCGAAAGACTATCTATGTTAGATGGATTTTTGGGATACAACCAGGTCCTCATGTCTCCTTCAGACCATCTTAAAACCACCTTTTGTACCCCGTGGGGCACTTACGCCTACAGGAAAATGCCTTTTGGACTGATAAAAGTCGGTGCTACTTTCTAAAGAGAAATGTATATTGCTTTTTGTGGCCTCATTAACCAGTCAGTTGTGGTCTATCTTGATGATGTCACCGTCTTTTCTAAAAACAAGAAAGATCATTTGTCTCACCTTAGGGCTGTCTTGGAACGATGTCGTAAGTTCGACATATCTCTCAACCCTAAAAAATCGATCTTTGCAGTAGAGAAAGGAAAAGTGCTTGGGTTCATAGTATCTAAAGATGAAATGATTATTGATCCCGAAAGAACCCAAGCCATTGCTAAACTCCCCCCTCCATCTTCCAAAAAGGCCATGTAATCCTTTTTGGGCAAGATTAATTCCGTCAGAAGATTTGTCCCGAGTTTATCAGAAATGGTTAGACCATTGAAAAATTTAATTAAAAAGGATGTTTTGTATCGTTGGGGACCAAAATAAAGTCAGGCTCTCGATTCAATTAGAAAAGAAATAATAGAATCCCCTTCCTTGATGAGTCCTGATTTTTCTCAGGATTTCACTATTTACACTTTTGCATCTCACTGATCTTATGTTGTTGTACTTACAGAGAAAAATGATGAAAGCAATGAGATACCCATTACCTTCATGAGCTCAGATTTTAAAGGAACAAAACTTAATTACCCAGTAGTAGATTAGCAGACATATGTTATTTTCAAAGCAGTGAAACACTTCCGGTCTTACCTGTTGAAATCCAGAACCAAAGTTCTTGTTCCTTACCCTGCTGTGAGAAACCTGTTAGTACGAAAAGAGTTGGGTGAGAAAAGAGAAAATTGGATGACTTCGCTACAAGAATATGACCTTGAAATAACTCTTGCACAAATTGTTAGAGTTCAAGGCCTATGTAAATTAGTGGTTGATTCGGTTGAGGAACAAGAATGCCAAATAAATACATCAACTGTAGATCAACATAACGAAAAATAGATTAGTCGTGCACAAGCTACTCCCAATTCTTGGTATGAGAACATTAGATTTTATTTAACACATGGATCTTCTCCCTGCAATCTTGATCCCAAAAATAGAAGAGCACTTAGGATTAAATCTGCATCTTTCCAGTTAATCAATGATATTTTATTTCGAAAGAACTTTGATGGTGTTTTTTTGCGTTGTTTACAAAAGGAGGAATTCGAAAGAGTGTTGGTTGAACTTCATGCAGGTGAAGCCGCTGGGCACTTTGGTGGAGATACCATTGCCCACAAAGTGCTAAGGTTTGGGTACTATTGGCCTACCTTGTTTAAAGATGCCCATATGTTGTCCCGCAAATGTGTAATTTGTCAAAAGGCTGCAGGACGGGTGAAAAAGGTAGCTTTCCCTTTGCAACCTATTACTGTAGATGCACCTTTTAGCAATGGGGCCTAGACATCATAGGACCAATCAATCCCTCTTCTTTGAAACAACATAAGTACATCCTCACAACAACAGACTAATTTACAAGATGGTCCGAAGCTGTACCTTTAAAAGTGGTCAACACCAATCAGGTAGTGTCTTTTTTGAATTCCCATATCATCACTCGATTCGACATTCCTGAATGTCTGGTTTTTGATAATGCCTCTTATTTTTCGTCCCTTAATATGAATGTTTTCGCTCTGGAAAAAGGGATTAAACTGAAATATTATGTAAGCTGCTACCCTCAAGGGAATGGCCTAGCAGAATCGACAAATAAGAATTTAATCAAGATTATCAAAATGACAGTTTCTAGAAACCATAAGAATTGGCATAATGCACTGTATAATGCACTTTGGGCTGATAGGGTAACTCTGAAAGCTTATGTTGGTAATTCCCTTTTTTTTCTCGTCTACAGAAGAGAAGCCATTTCCCCTCTACATGTCTTACTTCTTTCTCTGCAACTATCGTAGAAAGTTCAAGAAGAAGAGTGCCCTCCCCTAGAAAACCAGATAAATGCTTTGTTAAAACTAGAGGAGGTGAGAACACAAGCGAAACAGAAATTGGATCAACACTAGCAAATTGTAAAAAGCTGGTTTGATTCAAATTCATATTCTAATAGGAATTTTGATGTTGGGGATTTGGTTCTCAAGTGGGACAAATCCCATGAGGGTAAGGGGGAACATACCAAGTTCCAAAACCTGTGGCTAGGACCATTTGTAATTTATGAAAAATTGGGTTCCAGCTCATTTCGTCTACATAATTTGGAAGGACAACCAGACACTTTCCCAGTGAATGGCCAGGCTCTCAAGAAGTATTTCACTTGATGATTTCTGATCCACCCTCTTGTAAATATTTTTGATTTTCTTTTATGTTCCTGATTTTGGCTCTTTTCATTTTGCTTGATTTTGATTTGTTTTCTGAATCATTATGTCTGAATCACCATTTAAATTGTTAAAGGGAATCAGAACTCTTATTCTGTAGCAACAATTGATAACTTTTCAAGCATATGATCAGTAAGTGCTAAAACTTAGATTACCAGAGGGAAGTTTCTGTTCAAACAATGTTCATGGCTTCTCATTAAAAACACAGGAATATGCGATTATCCTCAACAAACTTCTAACATTGTCCCTATTTTAAGGGAAACAACTCAACTGTACCTTCCCATCCTCGAGATGGTTTCTTAACATATATCTAAGTGTCCAAATTGCGATGAAGGTCATCAAAACAGAAAATTAATTTGCAAATGATCAGACTTTTCATTCCAAACTATCAGATGTTCAGTATCACCCCTCTCTCTTGAATATCATGAAGTTTCTGCAAATTTATAAACAAATTCTAGAGAGTTGGAAGAACTAAATGTGTGGGAAGTGTTTGCAAACCCACCGAGACAGTGAACAGGTCTGCTGGCAGTGAGCAAATGCACTCATGATACCAAGGCAACTTCGTTGGGGTACTAAACAGGCCTGCTGGCAGCGAAGCAATGTCGGGTTTAAGAAGATTCTTAGCTATGTATTTTGATATGATCAAGCATGAAGATGTTTTTATCATGATTGGACGACTCTTGGACAGGATAGAGGTACTAGAGTGGGTTAAATGACATCCTTGTCGAGGCTATGGATGCTTGCTGGTAGCAGTGGCTCTGTCAACGGTATTGAAGTTATCTGTATAAACGTCGCTACACATGTAATCTAAATAAGATATCATATTACATTTTTCGAACATAAATACATACAATGCTAAACTTCATTATTTTTTGAGTTATGATTGGAATGTTTGATATGTTGTTAACTGTTTCAAAAAATTTATTTCATCTGAGCCCCTGACATAAATTTTTTGGTGATACAGAGATAACTGCTTCGCCCAGTATGTCGCCATTGTTGGCAGCCAACAATTCTATCGATTTTTATCACATTTAAAATCACCACAAAGAGATTATATCTTTCTGTAGCTGCCACCCCCTTACACTTATAAATGCTTATGTTTTTACGCTTCAAGGCGATAATTGGGATAAACTTATCTTATGAGTTTTTTTTTGTTGTTTAAATTTTCGTTTGTTTTATTTTAAAATTCATGACTGTAAGCATGAATTTAAATATAAAACTTGGTTTTGGTTATGATTTTGTAGTTATAGTTTCTACCTAAGAAATTTCACTTTGAAGGCATCCATATGTTTCTAAGATTCAAGTTTTATAAACTCATTGATTAATTCACAATCACAATTTTTATGTATTATGGTTATCATGACTTAATTGGTTCTATGGTTCATCGTTGGTTCTAATTTGTGAAATGTATGAATGCGCAAACATTGGATTAACATTCGATATGGGTTTCATGCTCTCAACAGTCATATCAACATTCATGTCGCTTGGTACAAGTCTGATGTACCCATGACTTTACCTCACCCTATTGTCCCATGTATTAATGAAACCATTCATTATTCGAATTGGCATTTGATACTGGTGGAGGGTTTGATGTTAATTATGGGTAATGGTTCATAGTTATGCGTGCCCTCTGGTTTTTCACTTTCCTAGACTCATCTTATCAAGCTATGACAGTCTCCAAACTTTGTAGTTTTCGGGCCATTTTAGTTTACACAGACCTCTCTCTGATACTTGTTTATTGGAAGCCCAAGTCTCCCCCCTATGATATCTTTTGTGTCCTTTTCATGGTGGCCATGGCCCCTGTGGTTCAAATCGAACTGAACAATTGTCAAGCTCTTCTTTCCCACGATGATGCCATCTATGATTTGAAGGCTCATGGTTGGGATATCTTCCTCAGCAAATTCGATGGTTACAACCTTGCGGTTGCACATGCCTTTGCATATACATTTGATGGGTTTAGGGCCAAGGTCGGGGATATGCAATTGGAGGTCAGAGAAGACTTTGTCGCCCAAGCAACAAGACTCCCGTAGGCGGGTGAAAAGTGGTTTAAAAATTCCAAAATGGAGGATGTTCCATAGAACCTGTTCACGGTGTCTTGCAAGTCTACATGTTTCCCTAAAGGTATTCCTATTAACCTCCTGAAAACTAGATGGCATGGCATTATTTTGATTTTGAAGCAATTTATAGCATGCGAAGGCCAGTATGGTTTGGTCTTTCTATACCACATTCAGTTGCTTATGTTATTCATAGGGTTTGAATTGAACATGTCGTTTTACTTGTTAATGAGCCTATACAAAATGTCGAAACATTTTAAGAGACAGAGCATGAACTCTCTGTCGAGGCTCTTTCATCACAGGATTATTAAAATATGATTGCTATCCCACCTATCACAAATCAAGGATAATTGGGAGAGTGTCCTTAGCCGAAATGGTTTCTCCCAGGCTGACAATACAGTGAACCTACCTTTAAATGTAAATCTCAGTTTTGATAGTCATGTGACCGAAATTCATGGTTTAATTCACCTGATGGCTGTGAATTTAATGAATCTATTTCTATTGCTTTGAAACCCCCGTGGTTAAGAAATCATGATGTATGTTTTCGCCCATAAAATCGTTGGAACAGGTAGTGGGCGAATTAAAAGGAAAAGCTTTCCCTGTGCTTGTGAACTAACCTAATCAAAACCATAATGATAAACCTACTGTAAGGAAAATTCGTAAGGGTAAGAAAAATCAAAGCTCGGATTTGAATTTTATGAATAAGAGGTCTGGTCGATTGATTTCTAGAAGTTTAAGTAATAAAAAAAAGGATCATTTGAGCTCGATCTCTACGGTCAAGGTCAATGATCACTGTTCAGATCAAGAGATAAATGATATCCTTGCTCAGGAAGATCCAGATAACCAGTCTCTTAAGAATGAAACTGTTGGTCAGGTTGAACAGTATGATTTTGTCTCTAGGTTACCTCCATGTCTCAAAGGCAAAGAGGGCTTTGTTGGCATTAGTCGTGAATTGAAACAAGCCACAGGGAAACAAGAAAAACTCATTGTTGAATACATTCCACATTGGTCTGCTATAGCACCAGTGCATTGTGACACTTGCTTAGATTGGATAGAACACTATTACAACGACATTCCATTGTTGTAGGCACAAGTAGAACGTTTGGCAGCTCACAATGCTTTACTTGAACAAGAAAACCAAGACTTGAAAGTATGTACAGAGCAAGCAAATAAAAGACCGAAGAGATCTGGTAATACAATCATAAAAAATACAACCAACTTCAAAGCCATCATAAATTCGGCACTGTCTGATCCTTCATTTGATAATTTCTAATGGTAAAATTGATTTTGTTTCATTCTTTTATGAAAAATCGAAATAGGAAGATTTAATTTTTATTTCCTTTGTTAATAATAAGACTAGCTACAGAATCTATGATTCTGTAGCCAGTCTATATCTGAATATCAGTTAGCATTATTTTCTAAATATCAAATTTGTTTTTCTATCTACAGGAAATTGATGATTATGATGTCGATTACATGGAGAAAACATCTTGGATCATGTGTTCTATTAATTAATAGTTTCTTTCTTTTCTGTTGAAAAAACTTTGTTATTATTTTTACAAACCAACTCATACAGGAGTGGTTTCTAGTTTCACTATTTTTGTAATACTATCTGTTTTTTTGGGATTGCACTCTATCTTGCAAGATAAGAGTATGTCAATCCTAAACTAGTTTAAATATTGGTCACTCTTAGTAGCGAGGACATCTTTGGCTGGGATACATTATGGACATATGATTTTGAAAACCGATATGGAGAAGTTGTTCATCATTTGGCTTTAGACCTGTGTGACGCTTACCCCATTATGTTTTTTGCCTCCATCTTATGAAATGTTATTACGTTTGATGCAGCTTTACTCTGGTTATTGTATGGTATTTCATATTATTAAGTACTTTAATTATGGCTGTAATTTGTTGTTCCTTATTACATCTGTGATCAATTTGCCATTTAATTATTGTTGATTTATGCTAGATGTTGAATGATAGATTACATGAATGCTTTGTATTCAGTTTCCTCTGTTTATAAGTGTTCATTATTATAAGATCACCAGATCTGTATATTTATCATTCTATTGTTATATTCTCGCTCCAATGCATCTTTGAGTTTGTTATGGGAGTATTAGCTCTGTTCTGTTACAGGTTTCCCTCATACGCAGGACAGTTAGGAGCTTGAATTGCATAGGGAGATAAATTCAGTTTAGTCGATTAGTTACAGGTTAGTTTATTTGTTATTTAGTTAAGTTATTTATTATTGAAATAGGAACAGCCTGAATTAACTTAGATTGTTTGTCTATTCTTATTTCAATTATATTTGTTTAGCATTCATTAGTTTTAGACTTTTAAATATTCAACAGAAAACATAAAAATGTATGTGCTTTTTTTTATCTCTTCTATGAAACACTTTCAAAAACATTTGTTTCGCAAGATGTCAATTAAATCTTGTATGTTGTAAATAAATTGTTTATAATCATATGCGCATATTCATGTTTCTATTTCGACACTTGTAAATTATTAAATTTATATTCGTAGTATCGTATCTTTATAGATTAGTTTCATTTATTTTATTATTTTTAGGAATTTAGTTGGCCAACAGAGCCATTAAACCCGTCAGGTCATTTCATTCCAAACGACTTGGGTTATTTAGACAACCCCGGTCCGGATTTGACCTTCCAGTTGACGGTGTGTCGATTATGCCTGTCAACACTCCCATATATAATTTGGAGATTATATAATCCACTGATTCCAGATTTGAGAAATAGAGGAAAGGAACTCCAACTGATCCATCCATAAGGGGTTGAATCTGAAGGGAATAGGGCCCCAATTTTTGTGTGGTTCGAATGCTAGAGAGATAGGACGGTGGTCCGATCTTTCCCATGGAAGGTTTAGAGAACATGCTTTGTCTGGAAGGGCCAAAAAATAATTTCTTATTAGAAATCGGTCTATTCTAGCTGCAATGTAGTCTGGTCCTGCTCTTCTGTTGTTCCAAGTGTACATACATTTAGCAGGTGGAACATCGAAGAGATCCATATCCGAGATTAGATCGTCCATTTTTTCGCTGAATTGATCTCTCATAGTAGTGCCCCCTCATTTTTCCTTTAATCCTCTTGTGGTGTTGAAGTCCCTGACAATGATCAAGTTTTGAGGGGGATTTTCAGTGGTCAGATCCTGAAGGGATCGCCAACATTCTACTTTTTCTAGATAATTATTTGGCATATAAACATTTATGATGGAGTATAACATACCTGTAGCTTTCCTAGTTAGGGAAACCTTCAGCCAGAACTGGGACTGCACCTACTCCTCTAGCTTGAATTCTTCTGCGTTCTAGAATATACCTATTCCTCTCGAGGATCCTCTAGAACTTATTTCTTTTCCTTCACCTTTTTTCCATATTTTTTGCAGATCTTGGAGGGTTTCCAAGTCCCTCATTTTTGTCTCTTGGAGTAGGAGGATTCAAGGTTTTTCTATTTTTAGTAGTTTTCTAACTTCTTCTTTTTTATCCCCGCTCCCTAATCCTATACAGTTCTAGGAGACAACTTTATTCATTTATCAGTGGATTTTGGTGTCCCCCCTTTAGAGGGCTAAGATGTTTCTCCCTTGTGCGGGGCGGACTTATTTTTCCTAGATTTGCCTTCTTTTTTTAATGCTTCCTCTATTGTTTTTTGGATGCCTAGCTCTTTTCTCTATCTGCAGTCGATTCTCTTTTATTTCTATGAGATTTTCTTCCTGGTTTTTTTGTTATGGTTGGTTAGGTGACCTCTAGGTCTGTATCACTGTCAGAAGTATCATGTCTTTCATCTTCTGAAAAATCAGGGAGCTCTGGGTAGAGATTTGGATGAGATTTTGTTGTGGATTCCCCACTTGTGATTGTGATTTATTTTTCTTTACCTTTTCTGGCTTCCTCCTCTGTCTCTTCTTGTCTCTTTTTTCCATTTTCTACCGGTTATGACTTGATTCCCCTTTGTATGGAGAGCCTGAAGGCATTTCTCTCGAGCCTGGAGATTTTTCTCTCTGTCCTTGTGGAGGGTTCGAGGGGTTTTTTCCAGTAGTTTTTTTTCGTTTTGGCTGTTGCCACTAATCTTTCTTCGGATCTTGATCTTGAGTTTCCTTGACTTGAGGGAATTTTTTGCGAAATGTTTGTATTCATGACATGCTTTGTATTTGAAGGGGATTTGCTCGTAATATACTTGTTGAATATAAGACCAATTATCTAAATTTAGTTGTATTGCTTATGGGAGTCCTTTTTCCAAATCTACCTCCACACAGAGTCTAGCACAGGCTTGAAGTCCCTCTCATGGTTCAACACGATCGATATATTTTCCCAATGAGTTGTCGATACTTCTTATGGTTTCATCATTCCAGCAGTGGAGTGGGAGGAATGGAAATCTTACCCACACAGGGACTACTGAGGGAATATCATTTTCTGGGATGAAATCAGGAGTCCATTTATTGAGATACATTCCATGAGCACCCATGAAATATGGGTTGCTTCGAAAAATTAGGTCCTTATCTTCTTCTTTTTCAAATAAGAAAGCAAAGAAACCGTTACCACAAAAGGTCGTCGACATTTGTCCCTGGATCAGTCTGCACCAATTTGATTCCAA
>JASDQU010880528.1:2223-14821 GCA_032191745.1 Picea mariana
CTGATGTCCTCATACCACTACTCGAGGACTGAAGCTTGGAACTCTTTCAAAGAAGAAAGAGCATAGAATATTCCCAAACCCAAAGTTCCTCTGTGTCTGCGACCGACAATCTGTCAACTGCCTCTTCATACAATCTAACAATGTTGTGCTCTAGTCAAATATTTGTGCATTTAAGCACTGGACTGCATAGTTGATCTATGCATAGGATGCCTGATGTAGAGCCGCATAACCAATAATCCACCCAATAAGCAACACAATCCCCTGCAGTGATAAGTCAATAATCTTGCTTATGGGCACCTGTGAGATCGAGTGGTCTGTACCAACCTCATAGTAAAGTCCTATCGATTTCGCTATGTTTTGCGGCCCCGAAGGAAATGTCTGGAAGTTGACTGGTTCCCCTCTCCTAGAGAGGCCAGTCAAAACATATATATCCTCTGTCTTGGGCACTAGTGAATGCCCCTCTAATATAAACGCCTCTGCATCCGGATGCCAATAATCAACCAAGGAATTCAGTAGTCTAGGTTGTGCCCACATAAAAGGACATAAAAAGAACTTGAGTAGCCCACATTGCATCAAGGCAGCCACATCATTGGGTTCTTCCCGGACCAACTCACTAACCTCCTCATGCTCTCTTTCTCTCCAGTGAACATACATCCTACAAAACACCAAGGTTCAGAAGAGTTAACCCTTGTTTTTTAAACTTTTTTCATTCAATAAGGGGGTCCACGCGTGTTGTAATGCTGATAGTCATGTGTACACACGTGCAGTTTTTACTCAGCCTGAATGTACACATGACCTGTCCTAAGACAGTCTGCGTGGACCTAGGGCCGACCTTTTGAAGGTCGACGCCCCCGCAAAACATGGAACCCAAAGAAAAAATAAAGATTTAAATTGCAAGATAAGGGAGTTTGTACTTACTTGGTCCAGACATATGGTCGTTTCATCCACTATAGCTCCCGAAATCACCTCTTTTATCAAAGGGGTTTTTTTTTGCTCCAGAGTCAATTTCCAAATCAACAATGGTGATAATGAGTTGTCAACTTCTATTTATAGACTTTTTGGCCTCTTTTTGTCACTTTTTTGGCCCCCCTTATCTTTTACTTTAAAACAAAAACCATTTAGAGTGATTCAGGAGTTGCATTGGAAGGGTATGATCGGGTATCGAGACAATTTTTTGGATTTTTGGGTAACTTTTGATGGTCTGTGGAAAAATCTCAAATGATCAACTTGAGCATATAGGTTAGATTTCTACCCTGACTTTTGTATCTCGTTGTCTTTATTCCTTTTTCATAGGATTGATCCCATTGGGTTGTAACACAGAACCATCATTGCTGCTTTAGAAGTGTCATGAGTTGGTGGTAGAGCTTAGTAGAACATGGATGCCCTAGGCAGATCCTAGTTGCATTATGGCGTCCATGCTGTCTCTAATCACTGTAGGCTCGGGAGTCCTTGTTGTTTTTTCCTGATTACGAGTTTGAGCCTCATTTGCATGATTCCTTTTCACTCTTGACCTTACACTCGGGACTCCCAAAAGACATAACGAGTCTTCTTTTAATCCCTTTTTAGACCCTCTAAACATAAAAAGATTGTCGAGCGATCTTATGGCCTTTCACACTCGTTAAACTAGAATTTGAAGTCACGTCTATCCGGCGGTAGTTTACCCCTTTTTCTGTTCGGACGGTCAACTATACGAACAAAGGTATACTCTAAGGAACTTCAGTTCTTTAGAAGAGTACTCTCAGGTATCATTTTAACCCTTTTTCGGGCCTGAGCGACTAAATTTATGAAAAAGGAACCCCCATGGAGTCCATAGTTAAGCTCTTTTCAGACTCCCTAATATTGAAAAGATCATCGAGTGACCTTAATCTTTCACACTCGTTAAACTAGTCCAGAAGAACATTCCTTACGGAGTCCATAGTTAAGATTTTTTTCATATGCCTTAAAAATGAAAAAATGGCCGAGTGATCTTGTCTTTATCACACTCGTTAAAATGTTTTTGACTAGACGCTTTTTTGGTACTAGTTTACCCATTTTTCAAACCGACTAGACTACATTCGAGAAAGGTACCCCAATGGAGTCTCCTTTTACGTTTTTTCAGACTCTCTAAATATGAAAAACCGTCGAGCTTACCTTCTCTAGGCTCGTTAAACTTACATCGAAGGACGTTACCATTGTGTGTTTTCTTAACCGCGTTTGCATACCTGTGTCTTTGGTCTAAATGACGGCTCCATGTTGCTCTCAATTGAACCATATGAAGCATACCTTATACGCAAGCCTTGTAGCACTTTGCCTCTATGTCTTGACACCTTTGACCCCTGGAGGATTTTTCCCACGTGTCATTTCTCTGAACATCAGTCTTGTCCTTGTGCCTTGAACTTGTATGTTTGCAACACTCGTTCCTCCTTCGTAACGTAACATTCTTTTATTCTTTTTCCAAAAAAATCATTGAAAAAGACAAAAAAATCAAATATACCCCAAAAAGAGGAAGGGAAAAGTATTTTCTTTATTGGCATCATAATGAGTCGCCCTTGGATAAATCACATCTATCTGTTTGTTCGTCAAATTCTGGGATTTAATACGACCTTAGGAATCTATTCTCGCTACATAGAGCTGTGTCCTCCTCTGTTTGGTTATTCTTCCAAACATATGGAGATTTTGCGTTGCCTCCTGCCTCGTAAACTTATGTTAATGCCATGCTACCTGAGTCTCATCATTTGCCGTGCTATTGTCCAAGGAAGGTTTTTTCCAAGCCTAAGTCGGCCCCTCTGCAGTTTGTCTCTTGCCCTCATACCTGACCATCCTGAACGTCCAATCAAGTCTTTGTTCGAAATCAATGAAGCCCTCAATCTGATTGTCAAGATAGTCCATGACCGACGAGTCGTCGAAGACCTCTGCGTAGTGAATTCGTCCACTCATATTACACTCCTACCCGAGTTTTGAAGATTTTCAAGTTGTTGCTCGAGCTCTGAAGACCTCATCTCCAGCCATCAAGCCTTATCAGCTTCTAAGAAGATGGATACTCTACATGTATATCTTTTTTATTTCGAGATGTAGCTCCGTTGTGTATTGTTCGTGGCTATACTTTATATAGTTATATGGCATGGATCTACAGTGTATTTGATTGGTAGCCATGATTTTATTTTATCCTGAGCATGGGTATGCCCACCTCGGTGAGACAATTGTTATTTTTGAAGATGGCGCCTCCCAATTTCTGGTCCCTGGTCTGACTTGTTCGGCACATCAGTAAAGATTATTAATGTATTTCAGCCATCAGATGCTCTTCTAACCTCACACATTAGGGGGCATCTGTTATAACCCTAATTTTCACCAGACATGCTTACCTGGCATCAGGCCATCTCAGATTCCTTCTTTTCCAAAGCACTATTGAACAACTCTTCTTAAAAACACTTTTTATAAAGGCCCACACACCCTGCTCTATCATTTCACACGTGTACACGCTAGCTGACCCAAAACAGCCCACGTGTACCTACAAAAGCACAAAAAAAGGAAATTTGTCAATGGAACACATAGCTTTGGGTGAGTTAACTAAATCTTTTGGCCATGCATAGCCGAGGGTTTGTCCAAATACCTAGCTTCTTCTAGCCTATAAAATAAGGGTTAGGGGTCCCATTTGGAAGAGTAGAAACATAGTAAAGAAACTATACCTGATTGCACATTCCCTTTGTCCCAACCCTTTAGCCATCCTTGTGCAAAGAGAAATATAGAGAAAAGAAGTTGGAGGACAGTTGAAGAGGAGCCCAGAACCAGGTTCATGGAGTAGCGGTTGGCTTCATGATTATAAGTTGATTTGTTGAAGTTAATAATAAAGAAATACTTTTCCCATCCCACCATATGAGATTTTCATGGTTTACTGCATACTTGTTTATTGAATCTCTAACCCATTAATCTATATATCAAATGCATGTGGAGTTTGTTGTTTTTTTTGTGTGAATGCAGGTCAGCCTTGGGAGGAGAGTTGCAATCAAAAAACGATCAAGCATGAGGAAGGATCTACATCAAATGCCCGAAATAAGGTATGCTCACTTGATCTTCTCAACTATGTATTTGCTTAAGAGTAATGGGGATTAGGTCTGGGACGATGGTAGAAAGTAGAAATCTTTAGATCTTTTCTGCATGCATAATTAAACCCTAAGTGCTAGTCTGTAGAGGGATTTCCCACTCACAACACTAGTCGTCTACCCCTATTGATTTTTCTTGGTTGATTGATGGTCATTATACCTTCTGGCGATTGATTACCTCTGCATCTAATTGCGTAAACTCCGAAAACCCTTGCATTTCCTTAAAGGATTATCCCTGTTTTTCCTTGATTGATAACCTCTGAGTTGAAGGTCCAATCTCTGCGTTTGATGAAAGGATCTCTGCATTTTAATGAAATGATCTCTTCATTTTTAAATGAATGTCGTCTTCATTTTTAATGTTTTTCCAGACGAATTTACTGTGTGGTTTTTGTATATCTAGTCTGCAATTTACTCTGCGAATTTACCTTACGTTTTTACACCTATGGACTGTGTTTTTACCTCTGTACCTTAATATATTTTAGGACGAAATTTGGCTCGCGCATTTTCCCACTCAATGAAAGTTTATAAATTATTTTTGGATTGCGTTTGAATGTTTATTACATAGTGATTTATACATAGTGTGTGACAACGTTGGAATTGTTTACTTTAGCCTGTGATTTGCTTTATATCATTATGATTCCCATGGATGGCGTTTTTCCTATGGATGGTGATTTTACCTGCGGGAATGGTGATTCCCTGCGTTTTAATGAAATGCCTCTGCGTTTGATGAATTGATCCCTACGTTTTGATGAAAGGACCTCTGCGCTTTTGTGAAATGACCTCTGTGATCTTATAGATTTAAATGACAACTTCCTTTTTTAATTACTCTGCATATTAGATTTACATTACCGCGAATTTACTTACCCTGTAGTAAGTTTCCTACAATGACTGTGTGAACAACTGCGTTCCAGGATTTCGATACCACGTTTGTGTGGTAGCTGTTGGGAGGAACATTGGGCATGACATCGACCTCTTTATATTTATTCCTGTTGTATTATCCCATTTAACTTGACAACCATTTTATTGTTAAGATAGCGAGAAATATTTATTACTTTGTTACTGTGGTATTATAGTCATTGTTGTGTATTTATTACATTTAAAACTTGACAACTATTAGATTGGTTTTGGACAAAGATCTGTACTTATACAATGGACCCACGATTTTTATGTATAGTTGACAGCGATGGTCACGACTCACGAGATGCAGTAATATTTATTTTAACCCTCGGATCCATTTTTAGACAGCTATTAAATCCTTACTCCCAGTCAGTTCCCTTCTAACATTTAAATCCATCCAACGGATAGCTAGCTAGTAATTTTGACTACACCTAATGTCTTCAATACGCAGCGAAAAATTGGTTTGATAGTGATACCCTTCTTCTTTGAAACTCGACAATTTTTTAGTTTTGTACAGCCAATTTGTCCGTTGCTTGACAGCTTGATCCCCTATATCTTTGCCTGTGATTTTCCTTAGGAATTATGCTCACTAATGGCGGATTACTCTGCGAAGTTACCTGTGACCTTCCAGATATTTTGACTATAATTACAGTGCGATTTTGTTATGTTTAATTGGCCACAATTTTTCTTGTCACTTGGCTACGTAGTATCTGATCTTCGCACTGTGACTTGCATGCCTTTGATATTATTAGATTATCATGCATGAAAATATCGAAGTTCTCCTTAGGGTTCCCAGAATGAAATTGTAACTTTGAATGCTAGTATGCCTTCATTTTTGGGCAACCAATGTTAAAATGGACCATGCCTTTTTCCTATTTTGGGGATATATTTGTTAATATTTCAATATCAACGAATAACACTGTTATTGGTACCTGAAGCTTTTGTTTCTTTTGAAAATGTCATAGTCGATTCCTTATATGTCTAATATGAATTTTGTCATAATTGGTTCCTAATATGTCCTTTAGTTGTCAAGATAGATATGCTCATAAGTTTAATGATGTTGCAGTTTAATGCTCTACATTTGATTTAATCAATTAATCTCTCCTTAAAGCAAAATGTTTAACTCCTAAGTGTTTGAGATTTAAAAGAATATCTTGTCTAGAGAGGGATACCCACTCTTGTTGGTGGAATCCTTCATTTTATCCTAAAGCAAGGAGGCCATCAACATCCAGTGGATTCCTTACATAGTTCTTTCCATAGTAACACCTCGAGGAATTTTAGGAGTATCGACATATAGAGTTTATTTAAATCTTTTAAAAGGATTATGAACCTTAGCTCAATCAGAATATCTAGATACATTTTCCTTTAGATGATTCCCTTTGAATAAAGCAGGTTTTTTTTGAGCCTTGGATGATGTATGTTTTATATTGAGAAACTACCGAGGGAGAAAAGCAAAGGAAACTTTGAATCCAATGAGGCCTTAAGTTTATCTCTTAAAGATATTAATAATTTGAGTTGGGTGTAGTTTGGATGGTTGTGAGGAATGTTGTTGTCCTCCCCACCCGCGTTCAATTCCTTAAATGATATGATTACAAATCATAATTGATTAACAAGGTAACTACTAATTCCAGAAAGAAAAAAAAAATGCACTTTCTTCTCACTTATAGTCATAACGGGCGGGGTCCTAATCATGAGGTTCAATTCTGCGACTATGGATCACCAGCCTTTCCCCTGCAGTAAAATCGGGAGTATTAACCATTTCATTAATTAAAAACCTTAACATGTCCATGTGGTGATCACATTTGGAGGACGCCTTAGAGGTTCACAACGTGGTGTCGTGGAAGGAGGTGCGACACTTCCAGAAGTTCTTGCACCCTCAGAGTCGAACCCCCAAGGGAAAGAGAAAGTCCTTGGGATGGATTCGCTTGTTGTAAGGGATGATGATGGTCAGACAAGGCCCTTTCAGGTAATGTCAAAGGGCCTTGATTCACCATCGGTATTGAGATGAGGCCACAGAACATGTACCCCTGAGGGTCCAAAACGTGCCCTAGATAGTACCGTTAGTATCCACCAAGAACTCGAGAGAGTTGAGTCTCGAGTCCACGAGTGTCACATACGATTGTTTTGTTGAGGCACGATTGTAGAGAAAGGCATTGTTCTTCACACTTCATGATTATGACCTCCATCACGAAGTTCTTCATGGTGGTCTTCAACTGAAGGGGAGCACTCTTCTATGGTGGAAGACACTCTTGTTACCTTTGAACATGGCCATCGATGATGTGTCATGGGAACTGTTTGAGGAACGGTTCCAGGAGAGGTATATTTATGAGGAATTCGTGGCGCGATAGCTCAATGAGTTCGACACCTTGCGACAAGGTAGTCGCACGGTGCCTATGTACGAGGCCCATTTTGGAGCTGCTTCGGTATGCTCCGCACCAAATCGCTCAGAAACTTAAGGTCAAGAAGTTCAAGTTGGGCCTTATTGTTAGAACTTAGCTTCTACTTCGAGTACCAGGATTACTGGACTGAAGAAAGTGTGTTGGATTGTGGGGAGCCACATTACCAACATTACTGCCCAGAGGAAGGGGCCGGAGCATCTGGATCAGCCGAACCCACTACCATGGGAGTTTTGGGCAAGGCCCATTGGATTCATGCAACGGTGAATAACCATCGGGCAGAGCACCAGTCGACTGTGCTCGAGACTTCAGGTACCGTCGTTGACCAGACACTTAGTATTTTTATTGGTCTTGGTGCTACCGAGAGTTTCCATTTCTAGTGCAACGCTAAAAAGGATTAAGGTAAAGCAGTCGAACATGATGAGTTTAGCTTTGTAGAGATGGCTTCGGGATAAAACAGAGGGTTGGAGGAAAGGTTACGGGTTGTACCTTAACCTGGGAGAGTTTGTCACCAGGGCCAATCTATACGTCATGATCTTACGATCTTATGACGTCGTGATCGGTATGGACTAGTTGGAATTGCATGAGGCGATACTCAACTATAAGAAGAAATGGTTGAGCTTTCGAAGATGAGGGTCAAAGATGCATGATAGTAGGATGAAACCAGGGATTTTCTTCGAGGTTCATCTCTTCCTTGCAGCTACAGAAGAGCATGCGCATGGGATGAAAGCTTCATGCGATCCTTGCATTAAACCAGAAGGGAGCAGCGGAATGTCTAGAACACCTTCCGATGGTGAGAGAGTTGCGGACATCTTACCGGAGGAGTTACATGGGATGTCGCCAGAGAGGGAATTGGAGTTTACCATAGACCTAAAACTGGGCACTAAATCGATAGCTAGAACTCCTTATCGGATGTCGACCTCGAAGTTACAAGAGTTGAGAATGCAACTGAAGGAGTTGTTGGACCTGGGACTTATACGTCGAAGTGTGTCACCGTGGGGCACGCCTGTTATTTTCATACGAAAGAAGGATGGGTCATGGAGACTCTGCATTGACTACTTTCATTGAACAAGGAGACGATCAAGAATCAGTATCCATTGTCATGGATTGATGATCTGTTCGATCAAATGAAGGGTGAAACGGTGTTTTCAAAGATCAATTTGCGATCAGGATATTTCCAGTTATGGATCAAGGAGGATGACATCCCTAAGATCGCTTTAAACTGAGGTTTGGACATTGTGAGTTTACTATTTTATCGTTTGGACTGAAAAACGCCCCAGGGGTATTTATGAGTTTGATGAACATGGTGTTCTGTGAGTACTTGGATAAGTTCATCCAAGTATTCATGGACAATATTTGATTTACTCTCGGATGACGGAGGAGCATGACGAGCACTTGCACTTGGTACTACAGTGCCTACGAGAGCATAAATTGTACGGGAAGTTGTCCAAATGCTCGTTTTATCAATCAAGGATTCACTACTTAGGGCATGTCATCTCTCGCGAAGGTATCGCCATTGATCCAACAAAGGTCAAGGATATTGTGGAATGTCCTGCCCCGACGAATATCCCGAAAGAACATATTTTCATGGGTTTAGAAGGATACTATCGATGGTTCGTCGAGGGATTTTCGAAGATAGCAAATATGATCAAAAAATTGCATAAGAAGAACAAGAAGTTTGTTTGGACCGAGAAATGCACGGAATCATTTCAGAGGCTCAAAGAGCTGTTGAAAACAACAGTGATATTAAAGGTCCCTGGCAGGGACGAAAAATTATTGGTATGCACTAACGCATCCAAGGAAGGCTTAGGCGAAGTCTTGATTTAAGACAGTCGAGTGATCGCTTGCATCTCAAGGAAACTGAGAAGGCATGAGGAGAAATATGTGACGCATGATTTGGAGTTGTTAGCCATTGTATATGCCTTGGAGGTTTGGAGACACTACCTAGTTGGACGAAAATTTTAACTAAGGACGAACCACTATGGACTACAACACATATTTATGCAAGGCGACCTGAACGCACGACAACGTCATTGGTCGGAACTGCTTAGCGAGTACGATTTCGAGATTTCTTACATAAAATGAATAGTGAACTGAGTGGAAGATGCATTGAGTTGGAGACCACGCATCTCTTAGGTGTTTCCTCTTTAGACGAATATGTGAAAAGATTCTAACTTTACATTACGACAATGACGGGTACGAAGAGGTCAAGGATTTTTTCAGACAAAACACAATGATGGTACCAAGATTCAAAGGATTTTTTTTTTACGACGATGGACTATTGAGGTTTAAAAAATGGATTTATGTACCACCGAATGACGAGTTGAGGAGTTTGATCCCAAACGAGGCTCACAGAGAAGTGAACCTGGCTCACCCAGGAGTCACAAAGATGAGGGCGGACCTTAAACCCTTATTCTTCTGGAAAGGAATGAAGGTAGACATAGTCAAATATGTGGCCATATGTCTAGAATGTCAGTAGGTAAAGGCCAAACATAGACATCCAACATGGTTACTATAGCCACATGCTATTCCAGAAATGAAATGGGAGGTTATTTCGATGGATTTTATTGTTGGATTGCCACTGACGGCAAGGAGACATGACTCGATTTTCATAGTAGTTGACACTCTGATGAAGAGTGCTCATTTTATTCCTTGCACATGATGTATCAGGCACCTGACATAGCTAGAGTTTTCATCAGTGAGATTGTGAGGTTGCATGAAATGCCTAAGAGGATTATATCTGATCGAGGATCGGTGTTTACTGGACAATTTTGGACTATTTTCCAAGAGGCCTTGGGAACCCAACTTAACTTTAGTACTGCATATCACCCTAAGAAAGACGGGCAGACCAAACGAGCAAACTATGTCTTGGAAGACATGTTTTGCATGTACATGATGGACCAACAAAAGCGTCGGGAAGAATTTGTGTCACCGGTATAATTCGCTTATAGCAACATATACCAAGGCATCGTTAAGATGGTGCCCTTCGAGCTTCTTTATGGGCGACCATGTCAGACGCCTTCAGTTGGGATCGAATTGAGTATAGGTACCTGGTGGGACCGGAAGCGATCCAAAAAATGGAAGATTAAATGAAAACTATAATACAAGGTATCAAGGAAGCACAGGATCGACATAAGAGTTATGTCGATGCACGTTGTTTCGATCGTAGTTACGATGTGGCGATCGAGTATTTCTACTGACGAAACCGCATAAGAGTTCAATCAAGTTTGGAAAAAGGGGCTAAACTATCTCCTAGGTTCGTGGGATCCTACGAGAATGTGAAAAAGAGAGGCTCGTGTCCTAATGACTAGCCTTGCATTCTTGAGGCGTATGCATGATGTATTTCACGTCTTTGTTTGAGACTTTATGATTAGTGATCCTACACATGTTTTGACTTTAGCACCTTGCTGGTGTCGGATGACGGTGCCCTCATGGCTGAGCCAATCCACAACCTGGATCATCACATTTGACATCTTCGGTGTCGAACAGTAGATCAGGTCAAGGTCCAGTGGGACAACTATAGTCCACACTCGACAACTTGGGAGGACGTATATGATATGCGCCAACAGTTTCCATTTTTGTTGGATATATAGACTTATGATACTGTGATACACATTATTTCGGAACTTATATATTGTGAAACTTAGAGACGACGTTTAGACCAAGAGGGGGTGTATGTAACATCCCGCTCTTGCGTGCACTGAGAAAACTTATTCTTTGAGGACACTTGCTTGCAAGAGATCCATATTATTATACCTTTGACTATTGATTATTATTATGAGGCATTATGGATGTGATTATATGTTATTTTTATATATTGAATTAGATAGGTGCTATTGACTCGGTTCTCTTGAGTGTGTAGGATTTAGACCTCGAGGATGCTAAGGCATCGATGAAACCCTTGGACTCCAGATCGAGTCAGGGAGTGGACTATTGGGGTTTGATTGTTGTATATATATGATGTTTGTGCATCTGATTAGATGATATGATTATGGATATTATTTCTGACATGATTTGTTGATGATGCAGGTTGATGATAGCTTTCTAACCAAACTTACATGTGGAGTAGAGGGGTCATGCACGATAACCAGAGATGTTGAGGGAGAGGTGTGGACAACAGCCCTGCCAAAGCCTACTAGCACTCTCGTCGTGGCTCGAATTGTAGGTTAACGACTACCTATTTCGAGAAGACCCATGATGTCATGAGGGTAGACTTTGATAGTCGCTCATGATGATTATAAGGGGCGCACAATAAGGCAAGGGCCTTATTCCTTAGAGGCCCTTAGTCTCCCACAAGATCACCTGGCAGAGTATTGACTCCAGGGGTTTTTTATGTCTACCAATTCAGTTAAGAGGCGAGTGGTACCCTTGGAGCACGGACTGAGTCCTGAAGGGCAAGTTGTGCAATAAAAACAGAAATAGGCGAGTGGCACCCTTGGAGCATGGAGTGCATCTTGAAGGGCACGTCGCACAAGAAAAATGGAAATAGGCGAGTGGCACCCTTGGAGAACGTAGTGCGTCCTAAAGGGAACATCGCGCAAGGGAAATAGAATGAGGCAAGTGGCACCCTTGGAGCACCTAGTGCACCCTGAAGGGCACGTTGTGTTGTTAAATAATAAATGAATAAACCTATATGGCCTTAGAACGAATAATGTGATGAGAAAGATTTAAACAATTTCCCTAATAAAATGTCACCCAACCTAGGAAAATAACGTCTAGGTCTAAGTGATACTTGTGACAAATATATATATATATAATAAAAAATAATAATGATAATCATCGCTCATCATGTGATGAGAAGGGGGTAAGAAATTCAATTGATTTATAAAAATCTTTTGGGGGATAAAATTTAAAAAGGGGAAATAATTGTTTTGTTATATTATGCTAATTAAAACTTTATTAATTAAAAAGGAAAAGGGGGAAAAGGTAATTTTCTGCACATGCCAAATTGAATTTTAAATGAAAGGGGAAAGAGGGAAAGTTAAAAGATTTAGGAAACTAGGAAAAAGTGGGAAACATAAAAAGAAAAGGGAAACATAAGGAAAAATAAGAAGGACTAACTTAGTAAGGTATCTAGCTTTTAAGAACTTTCTAAATTGAACTCAACTAGTGAATTAGTAAGGGGGTAAGTCATTAGATTGTGTAAGGGAATATGGGGACACCTAGGAACGATTCTAGGAATGCTTTTAGGTGGGTGAGGGAAATAGGAGTAATTAAGTAATTAAT